>JANHFN010000261.1:108228-123299 GCA_032468175.1 Toxicocalamus goodenoughensis
TTCTTTCTTTCTTTCTTTCTTTCTTTCTTTCTTTCTTTCTTTCTTTCTGTCTGTCTGTCTGTCTGTCTGTCTGTCTTTCCAGAAAATTCACATCCTGCATACTGTAACTATAAGGTAATAAACTAACAGAATGAAAAAGTAAAACTGCACAGTGATATATTTAAAGCAAATTAAAGTGGAAAGAACGAACAGCACTAAAAAGATTACCTTAAATTTAACCAGAGTAGTAAGGAATGAATAAGCACAATAATCTTTAGAAGCATTATTGGACTTTTTATTGGGATTTTTAGTTTGCTTGCTGTACAAAGCTGGTTAAAATCAAAGCATCAGGCTGGTACAGATGTGACTTCAGCAATGACTATTAAAATCCGTATCTTAGCTGGTGCACCGGCGATCCCTTGAAACTTGCTACTCAGATGGTGTGAGAATTACAAGCTGCTCTGTGAAAACTTCATCTGCCCTTAGAGTATTAGCTTATCCCCAGCATTCCTTGGTGTGCTTTTCTTGGCTCATTTGGCTACAATTTTTACTTCTTTGGGGAGCCTCTTACCAGCCCTGCAAATTTTGTGGATCATCTCCTACTCTATATTGTGACCCTGGAGGAAAAACAAAGGTACTAGTCCTCCTTTGAAGAGCACATTTGGGTTTTTACTAACTACCAATTCTATTTCCAAGAGACATGCCTCAGCATCTTGAAGGCTGCAGTGCACAAGACTGTCTCCATCAGCAAACAAAATTTTACAATCCTAGCAACAATGCTTTCAATAAAACTGAGAGTTAAAAGCTACAAACTCCCAAGTTTCACTAACGGACTGAAAAGAACAAAAATGGATACATGTGTTTTCTTTATCACCTTATTTAATCTATTTTTCAGTGAATTTACATTATTTTAATGTACATTTCCTTTAGTCTCTATTGCTGCTTTGCATGTATCTCAGTTACTTTGAATGTCCAATTATGTAAGATTTAGTAGAAATTCTCATTGAGTTCAAGTGCTGCTGCTTCCAAATTAATGATGCTACAGAATGATTATTTCCCAGTGAAAAAGCTTCACCTTTCTCAATTAATTCCTTGGAATTTATTTCAGTAATTTTTAGGCTTATCTTATGTTTGTTTGCAAAGCAGCAAACATAAAATGTTCTTTTAAGACAACTGAGTTGAAATGTATTGAGTGGGATTTAATTGAATGTGGGAAGAGGAAGGAGGGTGCGGATTGCTGAAGAACTAACTATGCAATAAAATAGAGGACTGAAAAGTACTGTATGTCTCAGCTACCTCTTAATGAAAATTAGTTGAATTGTAAGCCAAAAGATGTAAAATTTGAATACACAATGCTTGGATTAAATTTTTTTTGAGGGGCATGATGGAATAGAGCATCAGTGGTGGGATTCATTTTTTTTTTACTACCGGTTCTGTGGGCATGGCTTGGTGGGCATGGCAGAGGAAGGATACTGTAAAATATCCAGTCAGAGGTGATATTTGTCTGAACTGCTCAAAATTTCTGCTAACAGTTCTCCAGAACCAGTCAGAACCTGCTGAATACCACCTCTGTATCATACTCTTTGGAGAAGGAATGAGCTGCTATGTCTCTGCTCAGATAATTTGAAAATCATGCTCCCGTTAGAATTTACTCAGACAGTTTGATACAATGTTATTGTTGTTGCTTTTTGTCTGTGTTTGCTGTTGTGTGTGATGCTCTCTATTTTGTCAACTGCGTACACTTTAATTCTTTCTGTACCTTTTTATTGTGACAGAATTAAAAAAACATGTTAAGTAAATAAGTTAAAAATTGCCTTTGAGTTTATCTGAATTGTGGTGTTTTAAATGGACCCATCTGTAGGTTGCTGTTGTTGTTTTTGCCATGATACAGACGTGGATTGTCCTATGTCATTCCAGGATATTGTTTCAGTTATCAATGTTGCCTCAGGATATGGAGCATATAATTATAGTATATGCCCAATAGTGATGCTGCAAAATTTATAGCTTTAAAATAATGTACAGGCAGTGTAGCACATGTAACTTTGTTTAAAACATAAAGGATAGTGTTCAAAATGTGTAGGTCCTAGCTGACAAGAGCAAGATACTAAAGAAATCCCAAACAAGAAAGGAATCTTTTTATTCAGTCTCCTTCAAGCAGTTCATCTCCATCAGCAGCAGAGATATCACTGTTTCTGCTGAACTTGTGGCTTGCAGATACTGCTATGGATAGCTACTGCTACAATATTGCTGGGACAGAAGCCTCTTTCCTTTCCCCTTTAAGAAGGCAGCAGTTCTAGCAAGTGAAAGAAGCTCTTTGTTCTAAGTCCAAAGCTCTTTTCAGCACCTAAAATATTTGCAGCAAGTGGGGTCAAAAATGGAACATCCCCAAAACAAGTGCTGTTATTCAGATGATCAGGATGGTGTAATAATTAGACTACAGGCCTGTGGAATGGTGGGCCATGAAGATGTTTTTATCTAGTGGAGCTAATGATTTCAGGGTACAACATAATCTTGTACACTATCTGCAACCAAATGATGGGGTTCTTCTGTTAAATTAGGCTATCATTTGATCTCCGATCTTCCATTCAGATCAGATCAGGGATGATTGCATACACCTCATAGAAGAGCTAATAGTCCGTTTTATTCATAGCCAAAATTGCTGTTGATTAATATTGGAAGGGAAGTGGAAAAGCCTTCAAACCAAAATGTAAAGCACAAAAAAAATTGTGAGTTCCAAGTAGTTAAATGAGTGTAAGGATTTATTGTAAGCTTAAGCTTTCTACAAGAATCTGAACTAATAATGGTCAAGGGAAGTTAGAGGGAGTTAAGAATATAAAGGAATTCAAGGTGGGCTGGACTTTGGTCTTTTGTGGGCCCATAGAGACTCATGGCTGATGATGCATTTGAGCCCTCCCTTGGGCTTGGCCTCATCATCTCCTAAACAAAGTTCCATGAATTCAAGGCTCTAGTAGATATGTTTTGGAATAGTTGAATGCACAGTGATTTTGAGTACACAGGGCTGTATGTCTGGATAAATCAGACATAGAAAGAATACATTCAAATAACCCCGCACTACCACGACCTTAAATTTTCTTTCTCTCTTATCAACTGCTGTCAAATTTCCCCATTGTGTACAGTATCTTTGCCCATTTGTTCATAATCCACTGACTAGTAATGTTATTTAATTTGTGGTTTCAGATTACTCTTATCAAACCAAGTAGAACATGATTGGCCTTAAGGGATATAAATGCAGTCCATAGTAGCAGCTCAGCAATTGAGCAGTAGAGAAAAGCTAAAGATGGAAATTTTCACAGCTTATTTTATAAAATTAATTTACCATGGGAAAGCAATATCAGAAACCTCTGATTCAGTTAAAATGGACAGGCAAGCAGAGAATGGGAATAATTTACAGAAATATTCTTAAACTACAGGAATACAATATTACTTCTAGAATATTCTTTCTAGAATATTTTAGGAAAGAATCCAGTCCTATATGCACACCAGTTTGGTCATAAAATAATATAGGTTTGAAAATCTGATTGTATTGGATTGAAATTTTAAATCTGTCTGAAAGTTAAATCAAAATTAAATCTGTGATTTGGTATGTCAAGTCAAGCCAAGCTCTATGAGATACATATTTTTCTCCCAAAATGCATCTGAAAACACCAAACTGAATGCCCAAAATAGAGTCAGAAAATTGAAATGATTTGAAGTTATTATTGTTATCACATGTAGGCTTAGAGAATATAAGTTCTCATTCTACTTGAATCTGTCATGCATTACCTCTTACTGACCTCTGTCTGACTCCAACCCTTTTAACATCCCAAATGTAAAAATAGAATCATTGTTCCTTTTCTTCCAAGCAATAGCTGATGAATATTTTCAGTATGGAGAATTCTCAATTTTACATACCAACAGGGTAATTGAGTTAACAAATTGCAGTGGTCATCTTCACATGGCAAACTCTACCCAAACACACAAGCCAGTTTATAAATCAACACAAGGACCTGTTTTATAGTAATACTAAGAAATATTAGCTTAATTCCATGCATAGCAACAATTTGCTCAACCCTATATTAGCCCCATTTTTTGAAATGTGTTGTGCAAACCCAGTTTCAGTATTCTCAAGTCATGGTACTTATTTTCTTTGATTCTGGAATGTGAGTTGTAAACAGACATAGCTCACACAGACTTTTGCAGTCCAGGTATGTCGACCTTGCAGTCCAGGTATGTCGACCTTAGTTGTTTCTCATTTGGGTCCAAAGAGAATTATTTAAAATATTAAAATTCAAAGAACTTGGCTGGATGTAATAGTATTCCTTGTTCATACAAGCTACATGTCTCAAAAGTTTCTCCACTGTCCTAGAGTAACTGTTTTGAAATTCTGATTTGCATAAATAATCTGAAAGTAATATAGGTGGAGTAAGAGGAGACAATGCTTGGTAAAATCAATAATTTCTATGAAATGTAACAAAGACAATTAAAATAAATATTTCCATTTGATCACTTATAATATCAACCATCATTCCCTTCTGCTTTCAGGATGCTGTCCTTCTCTAACTTGTTAAGTAATCTAGCACCTGGTAGTGATGATTTACTAATTATATTTCAGTTTTGAAAAATTATACATAATTATATAAAAAATAGAATATCAGCTCTAATTTAAGTCAATCTTAGAGTCATGATGTCTTTCTCAAAAAAGCCAAATGCAGAGATGAATTTTCTCATAACAGCTTTATACATTTCTGATACTTTTTCAGGTGTATCAAGCAGCAAAATAATTGGATTGAGTTGAAATTGGTTATATAGCATCTGCTGAGATCATTCTTTGTGTCTAATTGCAATTAGCAGGCTTTTTTTATGGAGATGACTTCTATTTCAAGTAGTCACTTGTTTCAGATCTGCTGCTAATGTTCCTTTATTGTCCCTAAAATTGATCACTTCTTTTGTGTATGTGTGTGTTCATGCATGAGAGAAGGTCAAATCACTTTGGTTGTGACTTCTAATTGCTGCTATGATTCCCATCCAACAAGAACCATATGAAAATGCTTTGTTCTTTGTTTGTGTGTGTGTACAGAATAAATGTAGACTTAATTCTGAATTTATGATGGATATTTGAAGGTTATGAAACTCAAATACTTTGGCTATCTAATGAGAAGGAAGGACTCACTGGAGAAGAACATAATGCTGGGAAAGATTGAGGGCAATAGAAGAAGGGGATGACAGGGAACGAGGTGGCTGGATGGAGTCACTGAAGCAATAGGTGTGAGCTTAAATAGACTCCAGAAGATGGTAGGAAGGCCTGGAAAAACATTATCCATAGCGTTGCGATGGGTTGGACATGACTTCGCAACGAACAACAACAATTTGAAGGTTTTAATACCCAGCTCTTTGAAAAAGAGATGACATACACAAATAGGTCCCATCAGAATCTTACAAATTGAAATTGTTAAGTTAAAGTGGGAATTACTGAGGCAGACCAGAGAATTCAGGGTAACCCTTTTATTTAACAAGCTAACAGGGTAAAATGTCAAACCAAGTGCTAACACTGCAGTTGACAGGCAACAGCTGATTGTGTATGACAGTGCTCCTTTTATAGTGCAGACAGACATGGTAGCCGATCAGCTGTCATGCTGCCTCCTGCTACTGTTGTGAACTTAGTTCACAACAGTCCTCCCCAATTGGAGTGCGCATGCGTAGTCTTGGAGATATGCAGGCCATTGCTTGTTTCTTTAAGATCTTCACAGAGGAAACCTTGAAGTTTGTTCACTGGGAATGTTTGTTGTTGGGGTGGGTTTTGTCAGCCCTTGTGGATTTATTCTGGGTGAGGAAGTCACCCTATTGGGAGCACAGGAAATTTCTGAAGCTAAAGTATCACTATCAAATCAATCTTGGAAGTCAGGCTCCGGCTGCACTGGTAAGTTCTGCATTGTTTCAGTGTGGCAGGGGTTTGGTGCTTTCAGCCTTGTTGTGGAGGCTTCTTTGTAGTTGGACTCCTGGATGTTGCTAGGGTCATCTGGGTGACTTCTCAGCTGGTTAATGTGTCTATGCCACAGACTCCTTTCATCCAATAACACCCTGTAAGAACAGGGTCCAATTATATCTTTCCGTGCATCCATAATGGCGCTGCCCCATAACTTCTGCCAAAAACCCCATCGGCCTCTTTAAATGCCCTGAGGGTATTTGGTTCATCTGTATTGTCAGGGGAATAATTGGGGTGTAGCCTATTCAGATGGGTATTGAGGCATATGCCCATGAATAACTCTGCTGGACTCACCTGTGGTGAGGCTTGGGGTTACATGCTGCATCAAGAGATATTTGGCCACCTTGGATTCCCAATCTCCCAGGCCCATTCTGGCCAGGGCCTCTTTGGCAGACCTCACCATGCATTCTACCTGATCACTAGACACAGGATGGAAAAGGGCAGAGAAGTCATGCCTGATGCCTAATCCCACCAAGAATAGTTCCATGCTGGCAGCAATAAACTGTGGACCATTAACTGTTACCAGAAGGTCTGGGAGGCCATGCATTGCAAATAACTTTATGTTCTGATGTTGGCATCTGACATGGTGGATGACATGGGCATCACCTCCAGCCAATTAGAATAAGCTTCCACAGCTACTAAAAGGTTTTACCTTGAATTGGGCCCGCTAGGTCAATATGTACTCCTGACCAAGGTTTTTTTGGATTCTCCCATTCAGTTGGCGTTGCTTTTGGGGGCAAAGGGCATGAGACTTGGCAGGACTTCCACTCAGAAATCCATTTAGTGATGTCTTTATCTAGTTGTGACCACCATACGTAACTACATGCAAGACTTTTCATGTTAGCAATTCCAGGGTACTCCTCATGAAGAGATTCCCTGTATCTATCTCCATTTTACAGGGACTATTCTCTACTTTTACACTTCCAAAAATTATTTCCCTCTATTAGGGCAAATATTGTTTGCCCTAATATTGCTGTGATATTCCTATCCAGGCTATCTTGCATGAGGCAGTCTTAATAATAGGCTGTTCCTTTATCCCTGGTATTTTGAAAATTTGGGCTATGAAGTGGTGCTAAAAGAGCCCTATAAACTTTAGCTAAGTGCCCTTTCTTTTGACAGCGAGTGCAGACTAAAATTTTAAATTTACAAGTCCGTCTCTGGTGATTTCCCCCACAGCCTACGTAAAAAGGACTTGTCTGGTGAAGTTTTGCCTCACCAGACCATTTTTTAGCCATTGGTGTTCTGAGGCAATAGCTGACCTGGTCAGGATCTGTGTCCTCTTCAATTTTAGTCTGTTCCATATGAACAGACTGTTTTTTTCTAGGGGTAACAGCTTCACTTGATGCCTGTATTTCAGCTGCAGATTGGTCGGACATCTCAGCTGCTTGAGCTTCATCAATAGCTTGCTGCAATGATAGGTCTGGCTTAGCTAGCAATCATCGTTGAAGGTGGAGATTTCTCACTCTGCACTCTAGTTGATCCAACAGAATATCATCTAGTAGTTCCCTGAAATAGCAATGCTGAGTTGATTTTCTCAGTGTGGCCTTAAACGTACTAATATTCTTGTCCTCAGCCTGATGGCACCTATGAAAAGTGTGCGTTCTTGCTATTCTTGATTGTTTGAGAGCATAATGGCTCCCTAGAACTGTTAAAATAGTCTCCCAAGATACCTCATGAACTGTCTGAGGTAACAGGAGTGCAGCTGCCATGTCAAAAGCTTCAGCACTGCAAAAGCTCAAAAACCCCATCTTTTTCCGCTTTGCTGAAATATCATGTAGATCGTTAGCTCTAATAAAACACTCAAACCTGTCCAGATAAGATTCCCAAGTATCAGTTCCCAACTGATATGGGCAAAGGAGAGTGCCATTGCCATTTCAGCAATGGACAGCTCTGAGTGACTTCAGCTAACAGATTCTGAATTCCAGCTGGTTGTCTCCCTTCTCTATCCCATTCTCATTGCCAGTGTTAAGTTAAAGTGGGAATTACTGAGGCAGACCAGAGAATTCAGGGTAACTCTTTTATTTAACAAGCTAACAGGGTAAAACATCAAACCGCATGCTAACACTGCGGCTGACAGGCAACAGCTAATCGTGTCTGACAGCGCTCCTTTTATAGTGCAATGTTAGATGCGGTAGCCAATCAGCTGTCATGCTGTCTCCTGCTACTTTTCCAGACCAGACAGAAGACTTAGTTCACAACAGAAATATATAGGAAATCAAAGCTGAGATCAGTGCCACAGATGACTGAGACTGTTTAGTTTAAAATAATTGAATTAAAGTGGAAGTTTCAGCCAAAAATCCCAACAAAGATTCATGCTTATGTTGTCAAACTGCCAAAGCTACAATGCAATGAGCCATATAAAAAACATTGCTCTGTTCAGAACTCTGCAGTGGTTGACCAACAAGGTGCCACCTTTAATAAGGCTTCAAATGATATGATAGGGCTGTAGACCTTGTGGTCAATGAGAACAGAGGTAGGACCACTGATAAATTGGATTTTGGCTGCCTCAGATCTCATAGAGGAGGAACATTGACCCAATTAATTCTAGCCAGAAGTGTTTTGATTATTTGCACATTGTGGTTTTTTTTTCATTGAGGCAACACTTAACTGGGTGAAACCCAGGAGTCATTGGATGGTTGGAGTCAAAATGAAATGCTCGATTTTGATTGCTGGATTTTGGGCAGGGTTTAAACCAAAACTAAGTCTTAAAGTTCAGTGGTGTTCATGTTGTTGTCTCACACAGTTGTTCTGTAAATAAATAAAATTACCCATTTTCCACTGACATATTTAAAATTAATTTTATTAAATTAATTTATATAATTCCTACTAAGTCTAGATAAAATATGATCTGTAAGACAGCTGTATATATAAAACTCTTAAGCAAACCCTCATATCAAAGAAACTATAATAAATAACTAATCAGTCCAAACTCCAAATAACCCTTCCCACAATCAGCCATGTTTTGGGGATACCATAACCCAGTCAAAATAGGGTAGTTTCCTTCTAGGATAGTCTGCCAAGAAAAAAGTTGGGACAATAGGATTGGATTGTAATGTAAACCCAAATTCTGTAAATAACACTTTTAGAAGGTACATTTGCATACCTGACGTATAGAAAAGGAGCTTTTAAGATGCTACCATATTTGGGGGAAGGTTAATTTTCCTTGTGGGGAGTATATATCTTAAGTTACTAGTGGTGTTCTTTTCATGTAAATCCCTTTCTTTCTCCAATGGATTACTTTATATCTCCTTATTTTGTTTTGAAATAGTTTGTTTTCTTCTTGTTATTTTTTTCTCCCCTTATTAAAACTTTGTTCCTTTTGCAAGAAATGTGAATGTTTTTTTTGGGAGGGGGGACCATTTCAGGAAGTGTAACCTTAAGATGATAAAAAGATGCCCATCCTTCCATTTTTTCTGTTTTCATGTGCCTTCCTGAGAGAAGGGATGAAGAAAAATAAATTATGCTGGACATGTCATGACAAGGCAAATGTTGAAATAAAAATAAAAGAGTGAAGTGGCATGGTGATCTTTATATGGATCAGGTACCAACTTTTGTACATGTTTTTTCCTCTTTTTTCCTCTCCCAGTCTTTTGTATATTCACTGCAGTCTGTCTGACCATGAGAAGCTTGAAAAAGCTTTGCCTATGTTGTTCTGGTAACTTTTTAGAGAAAAGTGACTGTATTCTCAAAGGCAGCCTAACAACCAGTTGGGGAGATCCAGTTGGACTATTAGCTGAGTTGGTCATTCATATCATCAAAATGCAGCTCCTAAATTTAAACTAATTAAAAAAAAACTTTCTCAACTGGAAAACCGTTGGAGAATTAGAAACAAGCTTCTTATACCCGTGGCATCAGTATTAGAATGCAGTATTGCAGGCTAATTCTCTAATTCTGCTGACTGCCAGCAGTTCAATCCTGACCGGCTCAAGGTTGACTCAGGCTTCCATCCTTCTGAGTTTAGTTAAATGAGGTCCCAGACTGTTGGAGGCAATATGCTGAAACTATAAACCACTCAGGGAATGCTATAAAGCACTATGAAACAGTATATGTGTTTTAAATTATACTGCATTGCATATGGCTTTTTATTTTGCTTATTTGCTTTTGCTTTTTGTTTGTTTGTTTGTTTGTTTCAAACTGACACCTGCATTAACATATGGTTTATGCTGCTTGTCCTTCTTTTATGTTATTTCACAATACTAAATAATTCCTTAAATACAATAAATCTGAACTCTCTGTAACTAATTGCAGAGTTCCAGGCAAGAGAGTAATAATTTGGCAACTAAGGTTTTCCTTTGTAGAAAAACACATTTTTTTAAAAGTGCGGGGGGGGGGGGGAAAGAAAGGAGAAAACAGCATTACAATAGTGCAAGATGTTTATTTATTTATTTGATTTGTCAATCACTTATAAGATAGTAGGTATAAATACAAACATAATTATAAATACATGAAATGGATGCATATAAAAAAAATAAAAAGAAACAATAGGACAGGGATGGAAGGCACATTTGTGCGCTTATGCACGCCCCCTAAAAATTAATGGAAAATGAAGTTTGATCATTCAGCTAAAGTTACTTATCAGCAAGCTTACACTGGATGCCTAATCCATCATGCATTCCAAGGCATTGGTCTTCAAAGTATAAAGAAACCCTTGACTGCTAATAAGACATAATGGCAGACTGTAACATACGTACTTTTGTGAATGGCAAACTCTATGCTGTGCTTACACTGAGAAATGTTTTCAATTTAAGTCTATCTAGAGCTTACAGAATACATATTCCAGGACAAATTCTGGTTACTCTTGGGAATAATTTAAACAGTTTTTAACAATTGGAAAAAGGAATGGGCTAGAATAGATGTTGTGTGTGAGATTGTTTTTAATCACAACTGAACATGTCATACAAATCAATATACATGATATTGATTTAAGCAGTGTGGAACAGTTTAAAAGTAGACATTCTTGGCTAATGAGTTAATAATATTTTTATTACATGGTTGAACTTAATACTTAAAATGTGTGGGCTGTCTGTTTCTGACAAAGAAAATTAATGTATTTTTGGATTCCTCCTGGACACAGCATTATTGCCCTTCATTAAAATAGATGGGTATTTGGAGATGATAGGAGTGGTTTTTTACAAACTCATCTTAAACTAAGATGACCAAATCCGTTCCTTGATTTGGTAAGGCAAAGAAACACTATTCTTTTCTGAATTGTTTCCCACTGTAAAAGAGGAAAAAAGAAGCAGAATAGAAATGTATCATCAGAAATATAGTTTTAATTTGCTTGAATGAATGGATTTACATTGGCACTTTGAAATAAAGTTTGATACAGACTTCTAGGTGTGATGTCTTTGGTGAAATGAACAACACTGATAACAAAATGCAATAGACTTATATAAGGGAAGCTGCCCACTTAATCAATTTTTGATTGGAAGTTACTTTCATTTATCAAAATCATACTAAGATAATAGGATGAACAAAAAGAAACAACACTGAAAGCTGGAAGTCACGTCAACATTTAAACAAAGAACAATTTCAGAATTGTTCAGAATTTCCCATAAAATTGAATATTTACAAAAAACAAAAAGGTATTTATTCTATTGTCCAGAAATAGAAAAATAAAAATAATAATTCAACATATGACATTCAAAACTTAATTGGAGTCAAAAGATAATTTAAAACTGAACAATTCTAGACTGCTGAATATGAAGTCAGATACATTGTAAAGCAAGAGGTGTATTTAAAAGGGAAGTCTAGATAAAATGCAATAAATTGATGAATCTAAATGGTGAGGAAAGTGTTTCTTTAGTTCAAATTATCGTTTCTTATTGTCGGTTTTTTTACTCAATAAGATGAAGCTTCAATTTGGAAATTTGATTCAAAAGCCAGTTCAATCAAGCATCTAAAAAGATTTACTTTCAAGATTTATTCTGAAAGATTAAATCAATTGACAAGTTGAACTGAGCACTTCTGAACCAACTCACCTATTTAGAAAGTCAAAATGGGTCAGTGATTTGAAGCAGCAGCTTGAATTGTATCAGGACTGACTTGCGAATTCATCTTGTATATGGTTTCTATTGAGCATTCTCTTTTAAACAAAGGTGACTCTGTCAGGTTCCCAGGTTCTCAATCATGAATTTGCTCTGACTCACTTAAGTATAGTTTACAAGACCAAAAGCTGATTTGAGGACACCCACAGTTAGAATGATAATACAAAGCAATGATGAACTGTTTACTTGTTCAAAACAAGTAAACAGTAAAATAAAAAGTGGGCCTAAGAAAAATGGTTTTTAGATATAGTACAAAGATATTGCCACTTTATATTATAGACCCTTATAATTTAGATCATGCAAACCCACAAAGCCATTACAGAGGAATCATTTTTTAATTTAAGTCAGATGGATGCCTTTTACAATTCTGCCACTATTTTTGCAAAGATAAATAACTGATTTATCTGGTTGCTGGTAAGGTGGGATGTATTAAAAGTAGTCAAACACACGGGTATCTAAATTCATTTTGAAATATTTCTTCTTTTTTTTAAATAGCCACCTCTTGAAATACGCAAAGTCACTTCACAGAGTAGAACAATTCTGGACTCCTTGTTAGAAAACTCTCAACATGTTATTAACAGAAGCTATGTAGAAATGAATATTTCCCATTAAAATATAATTGTTTACATATTTCATTAGAAATGGGAACTATAGGCATTGCCTTTACAGCTATTTTGGATTTACTTAACTGAATTCATATTTATCTTTCCTGTATTATGCATTCCTAGCCATGACTATTTGAAGTTACCTAAACATTCTTCCTAACCCTCTTCCTATTTTCCTAATGCCAGCTCCTTTTATTTCTCCTGCACATGAAAATACAAAAGTAATGTAGCATTGCAATCACTTCTAAAGAGTCAAGGAAAAAATGTTGTCTTCAAGAAACAGAATCCCACCCTCTGTGAGGCCACAGTAAGTACCAGGAAGGAAACTAATTGTAACAACAATTAGCTTTGGATCACTAGAATTTGTTTAAAGATGGTGGATCAGATGAGCCCTGTAATTCATTCCAAGTGATGTGTACATATAACCTAACTTGTTAGCTAACATTTTAGCCACTGACATCTAACATATCCTCTCTACCTAAATAAATATATAAAGCAATTGCCTTAATTAGTTTGGGTTATTAAAGGACATTAGCCATAGGGGGAAGTCAAGGATGGAGGCATTTTATCCCTGCTGATGACACAAATATAGATGTGACTGAACGAAAGAAGACAAATACTTTACTTCAAATTGTCTGATACAAACAATAACTCATTTAGCTTGGATTTAGCTTGCGTAATCCCTGCCTTCAATGTTGTGATCTGTTACTTTTGCTGTTCTGGTCAGTGGAGAAGGCTAAGCTTAATGGCCTATTGATTCCATTGCAGCGGCAACCTTTTCCAATGAATTATGATATAGCTTGGCCTCTGATTCCTTTCACCTATTGTAAGGGCTGATTTACAATTCATCATCTCTTGAAAGAAAGGTAACTAGTCTCCTCTGTCCTATGGTGGTATTAGTATTTGGAGTATTTGCCTCTCTTGGTGATAAATATAAAATGGGGAAAAAGGGGACACTGGTATTTCCATAAGTCACACTTTCACAACAGTAAGACCATCAAAAGTCAATCACATAGGTCTATATAAATAAATTACTGACTTTCCTGCTATTAAGATTGAACTTTTATGATTTCTTTGTAGAAGGCCACCTCTCTGCTCCTTTTGTAGGGTCTTTGCAGAGAAAATGAAAAATCCCATTATTAAAAAATATTTGAGGTGTTTAGAGTACATTTCTATGCACATGGGTTGCATGGGTATGAGCAGGGGGAACAAGGGAGATAAAAGACATGTATTTGATGAAGTCTTCACACAAAGATGGCAACTTATTATATGCACTAGCAGCAGCCATTATAGTCCAAGTACATAATTGTAACATTGCTGTGACATCCTGAGGTAGGTTTTGTTGTTTTGGTACCACTGAGGTTTGCTCTGGATAGTGCTGTGCCAATGCTGAAGGTTGTTCCTTTTACTTTCCTTATTTTAGGACAATGAATGTTTAAATGGCCATTATCATTATTTCTTATTGTTTAACTGGTAAAAAATTAATAAAGCTCAAACAGGGTCAATTTAGCATGAATTATAACTGATTTATTCTTATTCCAGAGGAAGTAAACTGTTTAATTTTCCAAATTGTTTAACCTGCTTTGTTTGATTCAGAAACATTGGTTCTGCTCCATTTCTTTTAGTCTACTGCAAATAATGACACTGCAGTAGTTACCAAAATGAAGAAGGTGGAGTCTTCCTTATTTAGATCAATATCAGGTTGATGAAGAAAAAAGAGTCTTGGATTAAGTAATTTATAATTTTCAATATATATATATCTATAAATATATATATGCATTTACTATTCCTTCAAGACATGGATTCTATTCCCAGTCTCAGGCTACCTGGGATTACTAAGGTATATTCCAATAAATTTTCTGCTATATTTTCTCTGTAAAACAGGAACAGAATTTTCAGTATATTCCTGTTGTAATATTGTTCACATGTCAATAACTTTATATTTGTATAATAACATTGCCCAATACATTATTATCATTATAAAAATAAGTGACCAAGCAGATGATTTGGAGATACTGTGTATCTATTTATAAGTAGAAGGTATAACCCAACTCCACTCTTTTTCCAACCAGTATATTAGTCCAGTTGGTATTTGGAGATATGCTATACCTACTCAGGAGGGCACACTGAGTTAAGGCTTCTATTCCTTGACAAATCTGTCTTCCATAACTGTATCTATTTCCTTGAAACCATTCAAGGTAGCAATGAATTATGAATTCCACTAATTGATTGTGTAATGAATAATAAGATGTACCGTGTTTCTCCAACAATACGCCCCCCCCCAATAGGAGGTCCCAGCATGCTTTATAGGCATAAAATCAAATTAAGTCCCTCCCCTCAAATTAAGGTCTATATTAAACATGCAAAATGGGGGGGGGGGAATGGCCGGGGCGGGCTGGCCGTTAGGAAGTACTTTTGTTGCATACCCGGATATGGTGCTATCTGTGTTGATCTCGG
>JANHFN010000261.1:140029-160180 GCA_032468175.1 Toxicocalamus goodenoughensis
TTACTAAAACACTGTGTTTGTCTTTATTGTTGGTGCAATCCACTATCAAGCCTCACTATTTGTTTTTCTTGGCAAGATGCTGCTGCCAAAGCTCTGCTAGGGTGATAGAGAAATTTCTCACTACCCTAACAGATACATGTAAGGTTAGACTGCAGAAAAGAAGACAGCAGGATTCAGATATCTATTGAACTGTCCTATACAAGAGGGAGCAGACTAATTCTCTGTAGCTGTGGAGACCAAGGAGAATCAACAACCTAAAATCACAAGGAAGTAAATTCAGAAGAGATATAAGGAAGAATTTTCCTACAGTAAGAGTTGTCAAATTGTCAAAATATATTAGTAAAAATGTAAAATGTAAAAGTGGTAGTAATTATATACTTGCAATAAGATGTATTTGTAAATATATCACCAATATTGATAACAAACAAGGAACCATAGGCTGTCGATAATAGAATTGCTAGTTTTTAATCATTTTTTTCCTTTTTGCTTTTTTTCTGTGTGTTGTGTATGTGCTTGTTTGACATTTTAGTTGTATAATCAATAAAGTTTGTTTTTAAAAAAGAGTTGTCAAGTTGTCAATTGACTGATGAAAGGGCTTGTGCTGGTTCTGTCCAAAATGTTATAGCAGAACTTGTCCTGGTCAAAGAGTTGAGCAAGGTGACCTCTGAGATTTCTTCCATGATTTTATGATCTTTTGGCAGCATTCTGAAGAAATAAATCAAAACTATGAAGTGGTTGATAACCAGAGTTACCAAATAAAACCCATAATGTTTGCTTTGGTAAAATGAAAATTTAGTCCTAATCATCCTTTGAAATTATTTAAATCCAATGCATTCCAAGTCAATATAAATATACTGCAGCACAGAACAATTTGCACTGATGAAACCAAGTTTTTGTACCATGGTCTCTGCACTCCAAAGATCTCTTCCAGATTCTACATCTTCTGGCTGCTGGGAGAGCCTTGTGAAATTGTGCTATTAAATGGGGAATCATTTAAGACTGAAACAAATGTAAACATTCACATGTAAATTTCATTATTTACCAACTTTTGAGAATTAATTACCATTAATCATTCAATCTTTATAAAGCAGAGATAGAATCCATGTTCTCATTGGCATGCATGTTAACTTTTCATGTCTATCTAAATGCATTAGAAATAAGGCTTTATTTTACAATATTTACAGCCCATTTGGCAATTAATTACAAGTGTCTCTATCTGTTTATGCGTGTATATGTTTGCTTGCTGTCCTCTGAATCAATATGCAATTCAGCCTAGACTAAATCCTTTCCACTCTTATTTTTGTATAAATTTATTGCTCCTCACACAGTGCTCTGAAGTATAATTAAGTCCGGGACTGCATCTTGATTACTCTAATTATTCCACATTATGATAGTGATGTGTTCACGCCAGTACAGCTAAGTATTCATTAAATTTATATTTTAAATCCTCTCCCGGAAGGGATTTATGGATATCATCCCACACTATTTCATCAGAATATTTTGCCAGCTTAGACTCAACTCACTGAGGGACCCACTGATTCTGTCCTCATCTTCATATCAACTCTTAGCCAGAAGGGATAACTAATCTCTATGGTATGTGGGATATTCAAAAGGGCCACTTCTACGACTTGATGTCAAATTTAGAATGATTTTTTCTTTTATTTACAAAGTTTAGAAAGAGTTTAAAGAGCAGCATATTTGGAATTTAACTCCTTCATGTAACATTATAAAGCATTTATATAATCTATTCTCACCACATACTCTTAGACATGGCTTTTCCTTTCAGCAAGAGTTTTACACACAAAATGCTTAATGTACAAAATTTACTCTTTGTTAGCAACTACCTAATATTGAAGTTTCTGGTTTCTCAAAGTGTGTCAATGTGTCAAGCTTTTAATATTCTCTCTGGATACATAGTTTGTGTTTGTCTCATCTCATGATTGTACTTGCTGGTGGATATGAGAAAATTTCTCATTTAAGACTGTGTGCTAAGGCTGAAGAATAATTCAAGAAAAGCTAAGGTGAATTAAAGATGGACTTTATGATTATAGGACACCTTTTTTCACTGAATCCTTGGAGAATTCTAACAAGAGGATGCAATATCACTACATCCATATTATACTGGACAGTTAGAATAAGCATGGCTAAACATTTCAGTTTGCATTAGTCTATTCCTATATACTTTGCATACTGTGAAAACCCATATGGATTCCATAATTTCCCACAGAGTCTGGAAATAAAAGAAACCAAATATTTTTTATTCCATTTTTCTCCACTTTCTTGATCATCAGCATCAAGAGGTTCCACTTTTAATTTCACATCCAACTTATGCCCATTTCACACAGAGGATCTATGTTGAAGCAGGAACAGGGCTCCTGGTTATATCTTAAGCATTTTTTAATATTTATATTTTTAATATTTATAAAGAAGCATACCATGCAGGGTTATCAAATAAAAATACCATACAATTATTATCCCTGACTAGAAGGCTATCTCAATGATAGGGAGTCCTTATATAAAAGCAGAACCATGCCAGCCGTCACTCCAAGGAAACTGCTGCTGTTCAGGAGCATTGCAGAGAAAGCTCAGTGTAGGAGTTTCAAAAGATATGTATTGTAATCTTACAGGACTGTCTCTCCCAAATTGTTTCTATACATCCCAGTTGATCTGGGACTTAAGCCTCCAGGTACTATGGGTTAGGGAGTGTCAGCTAGCAGGTTCAAGAAGGAGAGCCCCCCATCATTCCTCCTGATTGTCCATGTTCCTATTGGCCCTTTGTAAGGACTTGAAAATGTGAATTTTTGTATAGATGATTAGTTGGATTATGCCTGATTGCTGTGGGTTTCAATTTGTTTATTATATTCTGTATTTAATGTATTTTAGTTTTTATTATTATTACAAAGTGCCTAAAGTCAACATAAAAGTGAAATGGGAAGTTACAGTATACATCCAATACATAATTAACTATCAGGAGTGCCCAGAATAGCACAGATGCTATGGTGCTGAAGTATATTAGCATCATACACTAAACTGGTCCTAGTCTAGCCATTGTTTATTTGGTATCTATTTTAATGAAAAAGAAGAAAAAAACTTAACATAAATGAAGGGAAAGCATTGAAAAAATGAAGCTGTGAGTGCATGTAGTGCTTCAGGAATGAACTTAGAAATTCTCATGATAAATTATAAAAAAGGTAGAGCATAACAGGAAGCTAATTGGACAAGAATAGATATAAGAAAACCTGTTTTCTTACTGACTAGTTGCCAGCCAGAGAAATAAGGTCTTCAGATGAAGATGCCATAATGGATCCTGAACTGAGGAAGGATTGACTAGAGTTTTCTAAGGTAGCATCCCAAACTTGGAATCTATGTTTCAATACCCCTTTAGAATACTTAACTACTATTTGCCTTCTGGATAAATAATCATACCACTGTAATATGACATAGCATTCTATCATGGTGTCATTATGTGGTCCAATGATGTTCAGTACTTTGTTGATCTAGCTATCACAGACATTATTCAATCCAAAAAAATTCAAATGAGTGTCTGGACTAACTGCAGCTCACAAGTCATTTGCAATGATAAATAATAGAAAACAATGTCCATAACGAATTGGTTGTCACCTGAGACAGCAAGGATCACATTTGATAGCAATAGCATTTATATACCACTCTATAGTGCTTTACAGCACTCTCTGAGCAGTTAGAAATATCAGCATATTGTTCCCAGTAATTTGGGTCCTTGTCAGGATCTAATCCCTGGCAGTGGTCAGAGTTAACCTGCAATACTGCATTCTTACCACTGCATCACCACAGCTCCTTGACACTATGACTTCTGAGCATCAGATGACAAATGATCTATAGGATTTTATTCTGTCAGCTAGATGACAAGGCATCTTGGCCATCCTATGTTTGCTGCAGTGGTTAAACTGTTGGACTGGAAAACAGGAGACCATGAGTTCTAGTTCTTAATGACTTTGGGTCAGACTATGTTCATTACCTTGAGTTACTTATAAAGTAATAAAAGTGGGTTTTTTAAAAAGGCATAGAATTGCAAAGTGATCAGAAGACAAACAAAAATGAAAATCCAGGTCTACTGCTGAAAATAGTATAATTATTTAATGCTAGCTTGAATCCAGTCCCTCATACTGAGAATTTTAAAAATAGAAGTATCAGATTTGAAAAGAAAATAAAAGATACAATCATTACTAAACAAAGGTTTATGGACCAATATTCATAGTGTCCTGTTTTCATACTAAAACACTAATTCTTTACAGAAGCTTAATTAGAAGCACTGGAAGCTCATTGAATGAGCAATTGGAAAAAAATCTGCACAGTTGGAAATGCATGACAGAAGCCTTTTCAAACTGTCAGTGAAAATAGAAAAGAAGAGTCAAGATTTGCGAGAAAATTATCTTCTTAGCAAGAAAGTGCAGAAATTTATGGAGATAAACAACCAGGGCAAACTGAAAGTAAAAAAGAATTGACTGAAAAATCATTAAAAAGTGAATAGAATTGATAGGAAAAATGAAGCTACATGCCTTAAAGCAAACAGACAGGAAAGTCTCATCAACAATTCTTCAGGATGGATACAAAGCACTCATTTCAAAATTGGTGTTCTTGAAACAAACCACTAATGTATCACATTGGTTATGTTATCACCAAACAGTTGAATATTAGAATAATATTCAAGTCAAAATAAATCTAAGTGGAAAAGTCACTTAGAATTAGAAATTTAAAAACTGCACATGGATTTGAGGAATTTGCAGACCTAATACTAGGGGAGAAAAGCATCACAAAACTGGACTTTAAAAAATGGTATAGCGCTGAAATCAACCCAGTAAAGTTCAAGAAAAACTAAAATTAAGGATTGTGGCATTATCAGGAAATAATCAAATGGTATAATACTAGGGTAAGCCCATAAAGGCAAACATTTGCAGTTTAGAACACATCAGCATTGAGAGTTGGCGCACTCTCATAGAACAGGTAATAAATTTTTTTGAATCCCTCCACTGATTAATACACAACTTGCAAAAATAAGAAATAATCCAAGTGATGTCCCAGTGCACTTTGTCAGAAAAAAAAAGATTAGAAATCAAGTTCTGCAGCAGCATTTTAATAGTAGATTCAGGATTTATAATATAGATGCAATTGTACTTAAGGAAATTCAAATTAGGATAATGCACAAGATTTTTTTTCCTGAGAAAATCAAACAGAAAATGATTACATCTAGATGGGATAAGTTGGAAGAGATGGCTCAATGAGAAGTAAGTTCTGAAAAGATTTGAAATGTATATTATGTTATGATCACAAATAATGCATATAAAGTTATACCTCCTTGGTACATAACACCACTGAAATTATTTAGAATATAAAAAGGCATTCCCTATGTATGTTTGAAATTTGATCAACAAAATCTGAGATATTCTGTCTTGCTTGGTGGATATAGGAGGAAAAAAGCTACAAAGTTTGGATTCAAATGCACATATAGATACAGAGAATTTTAAAAATTAATATTCATTTGAAGCCAGAACCTTTCATTTTAGGATTGATGGATACACAATTAAAAAAGAATCATGAAAGATTATTTCAACATATGATTACTGTGGTAAAATTATTATATGTTCAAAGATGGAAAAATTCAGCACTACCCGAAATGCATGACTTATTTGATGAATAAAATGTCATGGATTTTTTTACATAAAAATAATATTATGATTTCTGATTTTGATGTTTAGAAAAAATATGTTATTGAAAGAAGTGAATTGCAGTGTAATCTTAAAAATAGAGCTTGATTAGAATTCTGTTTAACTGCTGAAAGGAAAATCAGAATATATTTCTTTACATTTCTTTTCATGTTCTCTGTTCTTTTATTTTATTTGCTCTATCTCCTCTTTTCTTTATCTTTTTCTTTTATTTTTTTCCTCTTTTTCATTAGCTATATGTTTTCTTTGAATGTACTTATTATATATGGAAAATATTTTAATTACACACAGACACACACACACAAATCAGATCAAATTGTCAACCATAAAACACCTGGATGCATAAGAATCATACAGATTTAGTACCATTCCCCATCCACCATAAACCAAGATCAGCAATAGAAGATGTTGCCTGGCATTATGCAAAAAGTATTAATTGGTAACCAATAAGAAGCATGAAGTTACAAATAACATCATTGAAAATGGCACCAAAAATGGGATTCTAAAATTCAGACTCAGACTTGTATACTGCCCCATAATGCTTTACAGCAGTCTCTGGGTCAGAGGTGGTATTCAACAGGTTCTATGAGTTCTGGAGAACTGGTAGCGGAAATTTTGAGTAGTTCGGAGAACCGGCAAATACCATCTCTGACTGGAGATTTTACAGTATCCTTCCCCTGCCATGCCCACCAAGCCGTGCCCATGTAACTGGTAGTAAAAAAATTTGAATCCCACCACTGAACACAATACATTAGACATTACTGTCATTAAAGAAATTTAATTGTCCAGGATTAGAAACATATTAACCTCCCCATTCTCACTTGATGGTATTTTGTTTCTAGTTTCCTACTTCTGTGAAAGATGTTATACAAATGGTCCATTTCATGAACAGATTTGAAGTCATTTCTGGTAATTCCCTAGATCAGCCTAACATCCAAGAAGTACAAAATATAGGCACATGATGAACTGATGAAGTTACAACATACCTCTAGAAATAAAAAGGTAAGTGAGATAGTATGCCTCAGGCTATGATCCATAAACTTGTCACCTTTCTTTGCAGTGATTTTTGGACAGTTCACATTTTTCTCAGAAAACTGCACTTTTTATCCCTCTATCATGTGATGGAATACATTGGCTAGAAATAAACTTGCTTAACTGGTTTATGGGTGGAATTGCTTTAATGATTTTCAGATCTAAAGAAAGATGTTATTCTGGAAGCTGCTTACAAGATTTATTATTTATAGCTTCTAAATTAAAAAAACATGACTTTTCCTTCTTTTTTAAGCATATTGTCATTTTGGGGGGGAAATTGCAGACTGCTCTTATCAAATAACTATACTCGATCTTGAAAGTAAACAGCAGCAACAAAAGTAAAATATGTCTCTCTACAGAGCTAAAATATACTCACTTCAAAACAGTGACTTAAATAATGCCAAAATAGGCGGAATATGCACATCTGCTAACTTAGAAGAATATTTAAATATTCCAATGAAATTTATTTAAATCAATTTTCAGGGACTCCATAATTAATTTTGTTAATCCACACAAGTAAGGTTATTAGTGATGTAGCAACATCTAATGAATCTTGGTGGACCTTAAAACAAATGAAATAGGGTCAGAATACATTAGTGTATGAGCAGGAGACCACTTGAAAATCCACAGCATTAGAAAAAGAATAGATTAAGAAATTGGAAAGAAAAATCAGATAAAGTAGTATACCAAATGCTGCCATGTTATT
The DNA here is from genome assembly GCA_032468175.1 of Toxicocalamus goodenoughensis. Taxonomy (NCBI): domain Eukaryota; kingdom Metazoa; phylum Chordata; class Lepidosauria; order Squamata; family Elapidae; genus Toxicocalamus; species Toxicocalamus goodenoughensis. The sequence goes on from JANHFN010000261.1 coordinate 147,470, forward strand.
GTCAGAAACATGATAGACATTTTCATGAAGCCATAAGGAGTCAACTTCAAAGGAAACTTTACCATTTTCCTTCTAGCATTACCTTCATCAGGAAGATGGGACATATAAGAAATTTCATTCCTTCCCCATGTTTTTACCTACCTTACAGCATATGGTATCTATTGAACATGGATGATTATATATCCTTTTAGGTTCCTCAGCAGATTTATTTTAGTTGCATTCCTGTTGGAAAGCATAACTGCTGGTACAAAGTGTAGTACCGAAATGCCAGATTGATGTTATCTTTGGGTTATGGGAACCTTTCATTTAGTAGAAGATCGTTAACCACTATGGTATTCTTGATCTTGTAGATTGGGGATTGGGCTGCCTGAAATGATAATGGTAATGACTTAAAATGATGAAACTAATCAAACAGAATTGAAGAAGTGCAGAATGATGGATCATTTATGAAGAACATAAAAGAAATGCATTAATAGATCAGTTCAAAAGCTGTATTACTGTTCTCCAACTAGTGCTCTCCAAGTCTATTGAGCTCAACTGCCAAATTATTGCTGTGCTAACTGAAATGTTAAAATTCAACACATTTGCAGAAGGAATGAACTTTTGAAGTTACTCATCCAATCAAAGTGAAGGAAAATTGGGTAGAAAAATTCTGAATATTTCTTCAGGGGAAGAAAACATTCTCCAACAATTTCTCAAGCCTGAACACACCCTTAGAGGTGATTATAAAACTTATGCTGCAGAAAACCGGTCTAATGTGGATGAAGTTCCCTCATTTCACACCTTGAAGTTCCCTCATTTCACACCTTCCCAGTTAAACCTGGGAAGTCAAGGAAGGATCAACCAAATTATTTTTACAGTGGAAAATAGGGTATCTTCATTTGCTCATTGGTTACTTCACACAAGTAAACAAATACCATATTTCAATCTCTTGACTTTTTTTGTCTTTTGGTAGAATTTGTAATGCAAATTATATTTCATCAAATTGAATGAGGATTGCTATGTAGCAGGGTTTTCCCCCTCACTGATACCCAGCCCAAATTCTTTTGAGAGTAGAGCCTGTGCCTTGGAGTCTAATAATAGTCCATTCAGAATATTTCCCAATGATAGAAGGGGAAGAAATTATTTGCTAGTTGCTCCATTCCTTCTCAATCTCTTGTAATTCTCGCCAAATCCTATTGTGCATGAAGAGGATAGAAGTATGACTTTGTCTCTCCTTTTTATTTCAAAGTCTTCATTGGGTCAGTCTCCTTTATGTGGGTGCTTTCACACATCCCATTTTCATTCCCTAATCTCTGCAAAGCAGTTTGAAACTGGTTTACAACTGTCTTCACTGATATGGCTTTGAAAGGCAGAAAACATGCCACAATCACAATCACGCAAATAAATGCTCTTTCTGGTTATTTAATAGCAGTATTTTCTTGACCCTCTCTCCATCTTCCACATTCTTGGAGAAATAGAAAACTCTCCTCCAATCTACAAGATCAAGATCAAGCGTAAACTCCTCTATCCACCATTTTATTTGTGATGTGATGGATGAGGGAGAGAGGGAGGGAGGGAGAGAGGGAAGGAAGGAAGGGACAGTTTAACTTTTGAAATAACAAAAATCATCTAAATAAATGGGACCAGGTCCAGTTAAACAGAAAAAGTTTTTCTGGTCATGGAAGTGAAGTTAGGATCAATCTGGAGAAACTACAGCTGTCTAACTTTATCCTTCTTTGGAAGAAAATAGAAACCTCCAGAGACCAACCCCCACCTGACACAAAAGCTAAGATTGTTTCTAACATTCAGTTTAGTTCCACATTGCTCCTGTTCGTGCTCTACAGCTATGTAGCTCCAGGGGATAAGAGACAAGTGGTGCTGGCCTGAGGCTTAGATACTTGTGAATCATCTTATGTCCAAACAGAATTTGGGTTTTTTTTAATTATTTTTTAAGCACCTTGGGTTTCTGTGAGCTGAAAACCATAGCACTTTCTATCGTGGCCAGTCATATATTTGTATTTTCCCAAAGAAATTACAAAAACAGGAAGTTTCTATCCCTGAAATCCCACCTGCCCATTTCTATATTGAGCTGCATTTAGTTCAATTTCCTATATATAGACAGGGTTGCCAAACATGAAATAAATCATACAATATTCAACATAGGAACAAACTATATAAGCATTGTTGACATGTTCTGTGATATTTATAAACAACATAGCAAAGCAGTGTAGCATAGCATAGCATAGCACAGCACATCATTAGCACAGCACAGCACAGCACAGTATAGCACAGCACAGCACAACATAGCATAGCATAGCAAGACCCCAGAGTGCATACACTGAATGGTCCAACCAAGTAGCTAGCATTGTTTACAGGAACAGCTGAATAGTGTATGAGTTGAACTCTCCCAAGTCCATATGGGAGATCCCACAGAAGGTTGTGGAGAATGGCAAGGCTAAAATCTCATGGGGCTTCTGGATCTAGACCAACAGGCAGCAACTAGCCAATCAATCTGACATTGTAGTAGTAGTAGTAGACAAAGTCTGAAAGATTGGTGGGGTAATTGGTGGGGTATATATATCAGTGCCAAGTAACAGCAACATCAGGAAAAAAGGAGCTAGAAACTAGAGAAGTACCAGGATCCAAATGAGGAATTAGAAAGAATGCAGAAAGTAAATGATAATGTGGTCCCAGTTGTGGTAGGAGCACTCGGGACTGTGAATCTAAGCTGGAAGGGTGGCTGTAATAAATCCAAAGGAACAACATCAAAGTTATCTGATCAGAAGAGTGCAGTAGGGACAGCTAAGATACTGCACAAAACCCTCAAACTCCATACCCTCTGGTAAAGGACCAAAGAACTGAGAAAGGCACAGCCCATTCCTAGGAATGAGAGGGGCGTGTATGTCTATGTATGAGACAGCGGGGAAGGGAAGGAGGGAAAGAGAGATAGAATATGGTGTCTATCTAGAGTGTGCTTTCTAGTTATATTAGAAAGGGCTTTTGAGATCAAATGTGGGTAGTAAAAAGCTAAGGTCATCTACTGTACACTGGGACATGTCACATTAAGTCACTTTTTATTCAAATTTTTATTATGTTTTTATGTTTGTTTTAACTTGGGGTAAGAATTCAACTTCTTTTTTGTGTTTTTTCCACCTTTATGAACAAAATTATGTATTTTATTTCTTTAAGAAACTTAATAAAATTGATTTATAAAAAAAAAGAAATGGACACTTTAAACTATTTTAAATAAAAGTGTGCCAAAGATTAATACTTGTTTTTATAGCATTCTTAAAGAAGCAGAAATCTGTTAGGAGAGAAAAGTACTTACACATGAAGAGGGGATATTTTTTTCTTCTTTTTTCATATTCAAAGTGGTAACAGTAGTTGATGCAGTATAATTATTACTTTTGAGAAAGATGAGTATATGTAGGAGATTGTGTGGAACTCTGATCCATTCTGGAAAAAATGAAAATAACAGAAATCATGCCAAAGTCTAATGACACCTTCCTCTTTTTCAGTAGTCTGATAAACACAATTAGCTCTGATATAGGTCATGTCTCCAGACAAATACATAGAATTCAATTAGTGGTTCTTTACAACATTTTTTGCCAGAGATGGAGCCTAGGGCACGTATGTAATTCTAGCTAGTTCCACTGTTATTTATTAAGGATGATAATATACAGTTTTGTCTCCTCTTTCATTTTCCTTTTATTTTATAGCAAGTGAGCAGGAAAAATATCAGTGGAAGTGAAAACATTGTAATAAGGGCTTGGAGGCAGTGGAGAGAGGTAATAGCTGTTTTTGGCTGGAGAGGAAGGAAATGGAAAATGAAGGAATATTTGAGGAGAGGAAGGAGAAGGCAAACATGCTGAAAGAGATGGTGTTGTTGAGAGAGTTTGAATTGCAATAGTTTTAGTTCCATTTCTTCACTGTTGAGCAGAAACCTGCTGAATATCTTTTTACAAGTCCCACCAAGCTATCAGAGCGAAATCAGTAAAATAAAATAGAATGGCATAAGGTGAGAAAAAGAACAGTAACAAAAGTAAGATAAGGTAAGATTCCTACTCTAAACTTCTTCAAAATATTCTGTTCAAGATGTGTGTGTTCATCCTGATTTGTCCTTGTTGACTGCCTGGGCAAGTCCCTACAATTTTCTTAGCAAGATTGCAGAAGTGGTTTTTCTTCTTTTCTAGGGCTGAGAGAGAGATATATTGGCCCAAAGTCACCTAGCTGGTTCTTTTTGTTTAACATGGTATTGCCTCCAAAAATCCAAATTTAATTTGCTGTTAGAAAAACTCAACAGCAGATTATAAATGCAAACAGGTAACCATTTGTGTTTCTGTTATCTTAGGGGCTTTGTTTGCCAGAAAGAAATTTATATAACATTCATCTGATCATTTATTGTCTCCCAGTTTTATTCCAAATATTCCTGTGCAATTCTACATCCAGAGAGAGAGAGAGAGAGAGAATTTATTTGCTGCCCATCTTGTATCCAATGAGAGATGTCAAACCTTGGAGAAGTACAGTAGATTAATCTTTAGCTAAATTTAAATTAATCTAAATTAATGTGACACTCACTTCTCAATCTTCAGCAGCTTTTCCCCAGTCATAATGCTATATTAGGGTCTTACTGTCTGCAACAGCCTTCATAAGAAATGATTTGTGTTCTTCCATTTGTGTTCTTGTGCTCAGATTAGTATAAATTAATACAGGAGAGACTATGCACAGAAAGTCAACACAGAATTAAAAATGGACCAAATTCACTCACTAATCTTCATCTATTCACATCCTTTCTCCACACAGTATTCTTGGGCATCACTCATACTAGCAAATGATAATTACTTTCATTTATTCAACAATTGCTCAATAACAGGTTACACATATAATGAAAAATGATTTATAATCTGCCAAATTGTTTCTACTAAAAATGATTAAATTACTAAACTGTACAAAGTGATTTACCATTCTTTCCTTGTAGTGCAGATCTAAGAAGAGGGGCTGGCCAGACATATTTTCTACCTGTCAAAACGAACACCAATAGGGATATACTGGGTACTAGGTTATGTCACTGGAGAGAGAATTAAATAAAGAACTCAATTAATTAGTCCCCTTTTCTCTCTCTTTCTTTCTCTCTCTCTCTTTTTTACAGAACTCAACAGAAAAATGGGATGGGCTTTTACTAGCAATTTACAATTGATTGAAACCTGGGCTTTATTACAATTTTATTTCTCATTCAGAAGGGAGGTGTTGAACATCTGGTTTTAGGAATACAATCTCCAGAGATTGGTATTCCATAATATCTTCATCTCAGTATAAATAGCTAGGCTACTAATTGTCATCTAATTTCTCTCATGGCTTTTCAGCAATTCTGTGCCATCTTTAATGCTAGTGGTATAGAATGGAACAATTCCTCTTGTACTGTCATTTATTTTATCAATGGTCCTGGGTTAAGGTTACGGTTAAGGTCATCCATTGGCTTTTTACATCTGCTAAGGTGCCATTCTTTAATTTTTGAATGATCTTTCCTTAGGATAGGGGGAAATTCTGATCCTTTGAATCTGTTTTAGGGCAGAATGTAGAGCACTTTAGATGATACACTCTGACAGAAATGAAATCTGACCTTCATGCTGACATGAATGAAACATATTCTCATACTTATTAAAAAATGGAATATTCTAGAATTTTAATGGGGAAAAATATCACCTAAAACTTATAATATGAATGCTGGTTATAATGGAAAACTTCATACTTTCTGGAGCAGGGGTATCAAATTTGCATCATCATGGCATTGTCACATTATGTATTGTGACTTTTTTCCCTTTGCTAAACTGGGCATGGATGTGGCCAGTACATGATACATCTGGCGAGCCGTGAGTTTGACACCCCTGTTGTGGAGCAATCAAGAAAAAGCAAGGTTCTGACATGCATGCATAAGGATGTCTTCTCTATATAAAAAATGCTAATGAAAAAATGTCCATAATTTTCTATTTGCCTAAGGAGACAAATTGTAACTGACAACCGCCAATCCAATCCTGAAATATATAGAAGTGTTTTTCTTTAACATGGTAGTTAATTCCATCCATCATTCCTCTACATCATGACTCTGTTCTTTAGATGTCCTTGTTTTTAACACATCCATATGCAAAGACTCATTTGAGTAAAGCATTGTGTAGTCCTTAAAGATATAACACATGCCTTTAAAAAAAAGGAAAGCACTACAATAGTTTCTAAAAGAGCTTCCCCTAAACACATTTTAAAAATGTTAACAGAAAAACAGCTTGCCTGTAAGTACCAGTCCAACATCGTGCTCTTTATTGGTTACATCTTCAAAATCTTTAGATAAATAATATTATGATAAATCTCTTCCTCCATTTTTCTTATTTTTTTATTAACATAATACTGGATTTCAAGATGTATTTTTAAAAGACATTATGATAGTGCTTTACCACTTTTCATTAACAAAAGGCAGTCTCCTGCCTCATGGTGCTTATATTATAATGTACTGAAGAACAGTTTAATTAACTTAAATTTACTTATAAAGCAATAAGTCCAATGCTGCTAAGAAATAAAGTGAAACTGCACATAAAATCTGTGAGAAAATCTCTATCCAGTTTCTTGAAAGCTTCTTTCCCATGCAAAAGACACTTTTGTTTCTCTTGCCTCAATTTTAGGTTTCTTCTAAATTTCTTTTAGCTATGTTTAGTAATGTTTTTGAGCTAGTTTTATTATTACAAATCTACTGATAATGGCTCTCTTTCTGTTTCCTTATATGTGTGTGTATTACATTCCATAATTTTGCAGTCTCTTTAGCTGCCCTATTGCCTAATCTGAAAAAAGTCTCACAAGAAGAAGGGACTCATGATGCCTTTCCTGGGGATTTAACTGAATAAATGAGAAAGCAAAGATTATACAGTGAAAGATGAGACATTAACATGTATTTATCTGCCTCCTTGTATGTAAGGTAAGTGAGCAAAGCTCATTACATCCCAAAAAAATTCCAACAAAATGAAAAAATAAAAACATGGAAAGAGTCACTTTGTATAGTGAGATAAGCAGCATATAAATTTAATGAACAATTAAGTCAAAAACAAAATCTGGAAAAGAATAGCTATTAGGATTGAAGGAAAGAAACTTCAAGGGAATTCTTTTCATAACGAGCTGGAAAATAATGTAAAAATAGGAATCCATTTGCACAGTGCTTCTAAATTTATTCAACTAAACATTTAAATAATCTTTTTGCAGACTTCTGACACCACTGTGTAGATTAGATATGGAACTCGCAAGGACTGGATAATTGGAGATATGACATGTGCCCTATTTGTATATATAGATGAAAATGCACAAAAAGGGTTAATGAATATAAATATTGTAAGAGCCCTTTCTTCAAAGTCTTCTTTATAATATGAACAAAAACAACATCATAAAATCCTGCAATCATTAGACAAGAAGAAAGGAATAATAGTAACATATTTGCTAATACACAAGATGTGAATTTGAGGTTTGCTCAGGATCACTTGTTTCTGTTTTCAGATAGCATAAACTGTCATCTCCAATCAACCATTGAATTTGTCTTTATTAACTAGCCTTTTGCAATGGCTGCATTATAATTGTGAGTGATTAAAAGACATGCATTAACGAAGAGCACTGTGTAAACTTGCAGACCCACAACTATCATATAGTACAATTAGGCTCCAGTTTCTCTTGATCCTGCAGACCTAGCATTTTTTAAATTTAATTGGTATGAAAGGCAGAATAAACTATGCACAGCAAATTAAGTGTGAAACAGTGTTAATTTAGATGTCTGCTCTGTGAAACCACTTCCTCAGCAATATTTGAAGATACACAATGGGAAGATCTTTTAATTCCATCTACTATTAAAATACCAACTGTGGTCTGCGGTCCCTGAATTTTCATGCAAGATTTGGTTAACATTCAGCACTTTAACATCAATCTTGCTTGCTTTTTTATGATTCCCAGTGAAAAATGTAACTTCATGCTATCTGTATAGAATTATAGGCAAAAACAAAATCATACATATTTTGAATTGCTGTACCTAGGCTTGCAAAATGACCCTCTTGACCTCACTGGACTTCATTAAATTACTATTATTCTTAAATGGTACATTGAAAAAAAATATCTCAGCAAATGATTTATATAGAAAAACTCAGAAAGCTTATTTTTTTGCTAATTTAGTATTTATTATTTTTAGCCGTAAAATTTCGGAGATTATCAACAAGAATGAAATGCAAAAATGTCAAACAACCTTGAAATACAAGCTTGTATTAAAAACCCTTTACCAATTTGTTAGAAGAATGTGTGCAAAATATTTGAAGAGTGACTCTAGGAAAACAAAGATTCCTGAAAAACATGAAACTTAACAGTCTATAATTTCAGCTACCTTTTGTTTGCTATCTTGTAAATCAGACATGCTATCCTGAGGGCTTTGTTTCAGTCACATCATGCAATATAATTCCGTCATTCCTTGGTGGATAGGTTCCTGAGTACCAATTAATCCACATCTATAACTTAAATAAGAGGGAGAACAAATTATCTTTTATTCTAAAATGACATATTTTAAAGACATTTTCTTAAAATTATCAATATTTTCTTAAGAATTTTAGTTATAGACTAATTTTATCAGGAAGAGAATTCCAGTCATCAAGGTTGTTGAGTAAAGCAAGTGACATAGTAATTAAAATGTTGGCATAAGACTGGAGAACCTCCTGCCAGTCATAGGATCTGTCTGTATATCAGTTGCTCTTTTTCAATCCAATCTAACTGAATTGAGTGATTCCTTGAGGAATTCAGAAACAGATTACAGAAAAGCATTCAGTCATTCCATTTGTACACTGCTCTGGTGAAGAGCCAGGCCTCAAGGCCACCTGGATCTCAAGGGGAAACTTCATTTCAGAGAACAAAGCTACAGCAGAGAAGACATTCTTCCAGCATTCTAAGAGATGACATTGTTTAATGGGAAGAATCTGCTGAGGCATCCCATCACTGCCTGCATTCCTGCATTCTGGACCATTTGAAGCTTCACAGTAGTTTTCAAAGTTTATATAGTCAATTACAGCATTCAAGCCTTGAGATGACCAGTTATGTATATTTTATACTAAAACATATTGTTATTACAAACTATATGCCAATTTATTAGGTTTGGAGTAAACCTCAATATTTCCTTTATGCTCTAACCTTTAAATGTTTTGAACTTGGAATTTCACGTGTATGACTTCTTTTAAATATGTGGGTATTTGTAATATGTGGGTAGTTATTGAAAGGAAATTTTCTTCATTTGTGGATGTAACTATTTCTTTTTTTTGTCTTCAATTAATATTGATATAAATAGGCTGTGGAGAATGATGAACAGTGTAACATTTAATATTACTTTTAATATATTGATTGATATGTTTTCTAAAAAAAAATTAATATTAATGTTAATATTTATGGTACTTTAACCTATATGTAGTATATGAGTGTATGAATAATCAACACTGACTTAAAAGCATAATATATATAAAATGAATACATAAAATGGATAATTTGATCTTGTTCCATCATTGCTTAATTTTCATAAGCTTCTTAATAGGGATATTGACAGCATTAATTATCTAATACATCAGCCTAATTACAGCCTCATGATATGGGTTAAGCTGATGAAATAACTGGCCAGCTATCATGATATACTTGTATCTTGCTTGAAGGCATTAATTCATTGTTGCAACATTTCTTATCCACTATAAGAATGTCCCAAGCAAAACCTGACTTGTCTTCTCCAGCTAAAATGATATATCTGATGATAGACTCCATCTGCTGACTAGATTAGAAATCTTTAGTCTGTGCCACATGATTTATATTTTTAATTTAATGTCAGATGCCCCCAAAATCATACAATAAACACTTTTTTATTCAAACACAGTTGATTGGAGGGCAAACTAATTACTTGGCCTGTAATCCTGCTCCCAATTACATGTGCACAACACCCATTAAAATCAAAGACTCATGCAAGTAGATGCTGTTTAATGAATTCAAATGTGTTTGCTACACAATAGAAAAGGAATGAGATTCAGAGAGGTGTTACAATAGAGCAGGCACGACAGGCTGCCTTTTGGAAGACTATGCTTAGCAATTTTTCTTTTGTTTGCTTTTGTTTCTGAGTAACAAGGTTCAGCAATATGTTGATCCATTATCTATTGTGTGTCAAGATGAAAGTCAGACAGTTGCAAAACAAGAATTCATTTAATTTTTGCTTCACATCTTCAGTTGGCAATGCATTTTTTATAAAATGCTAGAGCTGAAACTGATGACCACATAAATAAAAGTTTTGAATTAAAGAACAAAGCCATAGCTTTGAAATAATTGCTTGGATTTCTGAGGTTTAGTTTTCCTGACTGATCTTACCATAGGCATTTTCTGTCACTCACACTGCTTGCTTCTATATATGAGATGATTAAATTATTTTTCAAAGTTGCTGTGATGAGGTATTTCTATATTAAAACAATGTATAGAGATAAATCCCTACAGACATTTAACAAGACATTATAGAGTCATATTCATCCCAAGTACTCCTTATTTAACTTTTATGTTATCTTATTAGTATTTTTTTTTGTCAAACCCTCTTGGTGAGATGTTCTTGTCCTTTGCTGCAATGATATTTTGTTATAGAAGACATTTATTTATGTCTATCAAATGGAAATTTTGTTATGATTCATGTTCCTTGCCCCACTGAGAGTTTTCTACAAATTAATATATCCATTTACTTTCTCTGAAGTTTCTTTGGTTTAATTCCCTCAGTGTTGCACATTGGCCTTAATTCAATTGGTTGCATGCTTTTTTCCTGTTGTGGTCCACAACTAGAGTAAATGACCAAGAGCCCTATTCCAATTATAAGTAATCCCACAAAGAAATGAATAGAGACTTAATTATAGTGTATAAAGTGCAGACTGCAGTGTGGTTCTGTTCATACATCAGCCTATATAAGATTGTGCATGGAGAATGATGATTGGATCTCTAATATGCATTAGATTTTCACATTCTCACTTACAAAGCCATCCCACACTTCCTGCAATAAACTCCAGAGGCAATTATCTGCACTTTAAATCCCTATTTCATTTATTTTAAAAAAATAATACCTAAGTGCCTCTGCCAATTTTTTTGATTATCTTGATAAACTTGAGAAGTCATTTGGGATTGTGGCTGACCTTGGTAAAAAAAACAGCTTAAAGAAGGAACAAAAGCTTCTGATTTTCATGTTGAAAGTTACTTAATCCTAATTTTATCCAAAATGCCCATTACATTTAATTGTCTATAATGGGTATATTGACATGACAGTGCATATTTTAATGAATGACTGCTTGATCTATTTGTGCTTGATCTTAGGAAGGTGCAACATGTGATCAAGTGTTTGATCTTCAGTTGAACAGAGGGTTAATGTAGAAATTTCATCAAGAAGCCTAGTAGTTTGCTTTTAAAAGACCTGAGGCATTTGTTTTGTTTTAGATCCTTGGCCTTGCACAACTAATAGATCCAACTGGACTAAGCCAAGACTGATCTTTTGATCAATAGCAAAGTTGAATAAACAAGTAAGGATACCTTTATGATAACTCACACAATTGAGATATAGGTGGGTGGCCATATTAACTGAATGAAGGAATGAATGAAGAAGCAAGATTCTGTCTTAACCCTTATATCTCAAACTATCCACTATTGACCTCACCACATTCCTAAGAGGTCTGTAAGGGGAATGCATAAGTGCACCATCGTGCCTACCATTCCTGTCTTATTGTTCCCATTTATTCATACCTATTTCCTGTGTAAACTCATCTTTATACTTTTACCTATTACCTTGTAAGTGATTGACAAATAAAATAAATAAAATAAATAAATAAATAAATATTGGCTTCTGGAGATATCCCAGATGTTTTCTTTGTATCACTTGCCATCTGACAATGATGCAACCCAACCAGCTTGGTTTGAAACTTCCAAAACCCAGCCTATGACTCCATTTATGCCTCTGCATTACCCAATACATAAACATACATACATACATAAATATGTGTGTGTGTGTGTGTTCTGAAAGTTTTCTGGAAGGGTGGAGTCTTTGCTTTATAATTGGAAAAGCCAATCAAAATTCCTCCTTCCTGGTTTGACTCTTAACAGGCAGTTACTGCATTCTTTAACACAGTTAGTGAGAAAAACACTGGGCTACTGAATTGGGAATTCTATTATCAGGCTGTGGTACTTACTTAGATGAAAGAATGGATTGTATTGAGAAACAAAAGACTACTGACCTCGGAGGGGCATGACCTGCAATTGAGGTGGCATGCCTTCTTGTGGTATGGGAAAAATAAAACACACGGTTATTTTCAAACATATTATATTAGGAATGCAATATACATATATATGTGTGCTATTTAGCTTTGTTTGGGTATCTTCCCAAGTCATTGTAGTTGTGCTTTTAAAGTTGTAGCAACGTTTTTGCAGAATCTCATCTGCCATTATCAGGCTTCTGTATTGTGTTTGTCTGTGAGTCAGACTTTTATAATAGGCTAAATTTGGGGCAAGCCTATTGTTGTGCCAGAATGGTTTTTTCTTCATCCTGATTGGTTGGGAGTCTTGGTCTGTGTTTATTTAAACTATTATAAAATTCTGCAGGCCTGAAAGCATGAATAGAAGAGATGATTCCTCCAGACTGTCAATTATTTGGAAGCCTGCACTCACAAACAAAAAAAT
>JANHFN010000261.1:168274-180433 GCA_032468175.1 Toxicocalamus goodenoughensis
TCTCTCTGAATGGAATCAGGCTAGAAATCACAAGACCATGAGTTCTAGTCCTGCATAGGCACAAAGCCTGCTGGTGACCTTGGGTCAGTTACTTTCTCCCAGTGCTAGCAAAGGCAAGCCACTTCCAAAATCTGCCCCTATCTCTCCCCACCTCCCAAAAGAAAACCTGCATAAAATTCTCAAGAGCCAAAAACTGACTTGAAGGCACAAAAACTAGTAATGGAGGTGGGGGGGGGAGGAAGGTTTACTAAGATTTTGATATCAACAGCTCAACCAACTGGCTGGTTACAATTTTCAAACTGGAACTTTTAGCAAGTTAGAGAAGAAATATATGATGAGATAAATGTAACAAAATTCCTTTTCATTTTTTGTCAGATTCTTTTGCAGATCATCAACTGTTCAGCATGATAAGTTAATCCTACAGACCTTTCAACAAATTTAGTAATGGCAATGAAACAATAGAGAGATCAGGCATAAATACTCCCTGAAGGGTATTGTTTATGGATCAGGGCTAGGTACCCTTTTACCTTTGGTACCATGTTTGGTAATGAGCAGCAAAACAATGAGTCTTCTTCATGTACTGTACTATCAGAGTAGAGAGCTATTGGGCTTCATGCTAGATATCCATCCTTGGTCAGTAGCAATTAAAGCAAATAGGATGTTCCACTCAGTGTAAGAAGTTGAATCTAAACATCTGCAGTCTTTTTCTTTCTTTCCTACATTTAGGTTTTTCTTGCTACAAAAAAAGAACAACCCTAACTGATCATTGCTGCAACATCTCCCCTTAAATGCATAGCACACATAAGCAGGTATTTCTTACACTATAAAATAGCTTCATTTTAAACTCAGAATTACAAGAATAATTAATTAAATATGCTGCTAGCCTTCAGGTAGCCTGTGAAGATTATAACCTGACAAGATCTGAAATGGATTGCTTCAGAGCCATCCTTACTGTCTTCTCTCTTTTATTCTTTCTTTCCTAGGAGGACAAGAAAACAAGGAGATTTTAGTCAGAATGAAGGTATTCAAATGCAATAGAGAAGAAAACTTATTTGTCTTTAATCATTATGAGAAAAAAAACACCCAAACTATTTTCAGCTTATGTTAAGCAGCTTCTGCTAAAAGAAACAACACACACCAATTCTATACTGATATTTATCCTCTTTTGCCTTTGAGGGTAGATATTATACAGACACTACAAAGCAAATAACTGAATATATAAAATGGATCCTATTAGGTTGCGGATATGGATTAAGGTATAAAATAATTGCAAACATCTCCCTTCTTACTATTTGGAGTGTCAATAAAAATACTTTAAAATAAATAGTCAACATGCAAGAAGTTGGTCAAGTAGCAACCAGCATAAAAGGAAGGGAAGGATTAAGCAAAGAATGGATCCTAGGTACAACTAAAGATGGATATGGACTTCCACCTCAGTTAGAAGAGGAAGTTGAAAAGACTGGAATTTGTTGACCAACATATCCATTTTCTTTGTGTTATAATAGCTGGGTAGAATTTTAATATAGCAGCTAGACATCCATGCAGAATACTGATTGTCTGCCATATCCTGAATATAGCAATGTTTCATGTTTTTTTTTAATTAATGAAAAATATTGTGTTAAACTGCTAATGTCACATAATGAATGCATGTTATGTGTGGTACACACATAAAAAACCTTTTGGAAGGCAGATTTAATGTTTTAGATATAAAAGGCAGGCAGGGAAGGAGGGAGGGAGGGAACTGTTGGAATTAGCTTTTAATGCTCCAGCTAAAAAGCTTGCAAATTTTTTTCAAAGTTTGTCTGTAATTCATCTATGTAATTTTCTTGTTTCTGCATAAAGATATCTGTCAAATAATATAAGACATATAGTAATATTCATATAATTAAGCCCTATGAATCTGCTCAGAAGTAAGCTCCATTATGTTCAATGGAACTACTTCAAAGGTACATGAAATAGTATCCATATTCATTAGTAGCTTCAACTAGTTATGTTCCTATTATTAAATCTAAATAACTCATCATACTCTATATATAGGAATTCAATCATAACATTAAAAAAGGATGATCTTAAGTCATTCTTTTTATTTATTTATAACAGCTTTATATTTATATTTTCCATCCTTTAAAAAAAGAGGTGTAAGAAGTAAGACAAAAGCAAAGAATGGAATAGCAATGAGTGACACTTTGGAAATGACCAACAACAAAAAAGCTAAGATATACCAAGCCCCACCTACATATGTCTGTAAAATATATACTACTACTTTATTATATTCTTTCTATTTCTACCAAAACTCTATTATATCTTACAGAACAGACTCCACATCAAATACCAATCACATAAAATTGACAGTAAACACCTGGGAGCAGTAGAATCAGCAATGAAGATAGCTTGGAGGTGGCAAGTAATGCTAGACACAGTGAAGGTGAAAATAGAAATAATTCTAGTTGTGTAATATTTCAACTCAACCCAGCAGACTGAGTGAGAAAGAATGTTTTCATAAAACTGTAATATAAATAGCCTTTTTTCACAGAAATAAACCAATTACTAGATAATCCTAAGCTTTTCTGTATCAGCTGTGTTTGTTTTTTAGCCTTCTTTTTCAACGATTCTTGATCCCATTCTATTTATGCTTTTTTCAGGCATTCAGATGAACATGTGTTGAACTTCACAATGAATAACAGAATGGGCTGCACAAACAACTCCACTATCCAACCAGCACCCAGTTGGGGATCTGATCTGAAGGAGAACAGTGCCTGTATTTATTTAAACCTGAGGCTACAGGTAGTCTACAACTTATCACTGTTCATTTAGCAACTGTTTGAAGTTACAATAGCATTTTAAAAAGTGACTTACAACCAATGTTTGGAATACACTACCTGACTCTGTGGTTTCTTTCCCAAACCCCAAAAACCTTAACCTTGGACTGTCTACTATTGACCTCACCCCCTTCCTAAGAGGCCTGTAGGGGCCATGCATAAGAGCACCAATTGTGCCTACTGTCCCTGTCCTATTGTTTCTTTTTATTTTTCCTATAAGTATCTCTCTCATGTATTGAAAACTATGTTTATTCTTATACCTGTATCTTGTAAGCGATTGACAAATAAAATAAAATAAATAAATAGATTAGCCCTCAGCTGTTCCTTCCAGATCCAAACTTCTTTCTGCTCCTTTCAGACCTTCCCCATAGCCTTTCATTTCAAACTCCCCAAGAGCTAATTTTCTCCATTTATGCTTCTTTCATCAAGCGCATACTCCCCGAGGATAGGGTAAGTCTCTTCCTTCAGTTTCTCTCTGGTTCTTTATTGTAATGGCATGCAGTAGCATAACAGTAAAGTGGCCTTAGGAGACAGTTGAGAAAGCCATGGACTGTACAAATGGTATAAAAGATATCTCAGCCTACAGAAAGAGGAAGGACATGGGAAATGTATGTTTCAGAAAAGACCCTCTCTAATTTTCTAGAGAATTAAAGGAAGTGAGAAATACTTTCAGTCTTGCAATATACTGTTAATGAAACCTTACAGTAAAGATGGAGCCAGTATTTTTAATTTATTTTAATTTATTAATTTAGTTTGTCAAGCATGTATGAGAAAACAAGTATTAGTGTGAACATAACATATAAACATATAATTATAAACTGGTAAAAGTATATACATAATAAATGAGTACAAATAAATGGGAACAGTAAGACAGGGAAGATAGGCATTCTGGTGCGCTTATGCATGCCTCCTTACAGGCCTCTTAGGAATTGAGTGAGGTCCACAGTAGACAGTTTAAAGTTAAAGTTTTGGGTGTTTGAAGATGTAACAACAGAGTCAGGTAGTGAGTTCCAGGCATTGACCACTCTGTTGCTGAAGTCATATTTTCTGCAATTCAGCTTGGAGCAGTTTACTTTCAGTTTAGATCTATTGTTTGCCCATGTGTTATTGTGGTTAAAGCTAAAGTAGTCATTGACACGTAGGACAATCAATCAACCTTTATTATCAGAGTACAATATAGGTACAATGAGATTATCTGAGCCTCCCTCTGTGCACACACAACTAACACAACTTACAGTGAAGACAGATGTCCCTAACCCAATCCCAAACTTATTACACCATCTGACCTTTTGCACAATGTGCTGGCCCCACAAGTCTATCATACTTTATTGACATGAAGTTATCTTCCATTCAGGAGTCTGACAGCCCACATGTAGAAACTGTTCTTCAGCCTGTTGGTGTGGCTTGCTATGCTTCTATATCTCCTACCCAATGGTAGGATGGTTGAAGAAGTGCTGATCAGGGTGTGAGTCATCCCTGAGAATTTTCCTCACTCTGCTAAGGCAGCAAGCCCTAGTAATATCATCTAGTGGTATCAGGGAACAGCCCACAATGTTTTGTGTGTCAACTCATAAAATAATTCTTTGGTCTTTCAGATTTGGTCAACAGAAATGGAGGGGGGACATTGTGCTGTGCTCACCAGCCTCTGTAATGTCTTTCTATCCATGGCTGCCAAGCCAGCGCACCACACCGTAATGCAATATTAGATGACATTTTCTATAGTGGACCAGTAAAAGGAGGTCATCAGTCATTGTTCCACTTTATTCTTTCACAAGACCCTGAGGAAATGGAGTCTTTGTTGGGCCCTTCTGGCCACCTGGGTTGTGTTGATTTTTCCAGGTGAGATCTTCACTGAGCTAGACTCCCAGGAATTTAAAGGAGAAAACTCTTTCCCAACAGTCCCCCTTGATGTAAAGTGGGGCAGGTTCCTCTCTCTTCTTCCAGAAGTCTAACACCATCTCCTTTGTCTTGCTGGTGTTTAGGTGCAGGTTATTTTCTAGGCACCATGAGGATAATTTTTGAACCTCCTCCCCGTATGCTGTTTTGTCTCTACCTGTAATGAGACCCAATACAGTGGTATCATCTGTGAATTTAATTATCACAGTTGATGAGGCAGATGATACACAATTATGTGTGTACAGTGAGTACAGGTAGGGACTGAGCACACAGCCCTGTGGGGAGCCAGTGCTAAGCTTCAGGGAAGTGGATGTTGTAGCAGACAATTTTGTATGCTAATTTGTGCTTCTTGTCTAAACTACTGCCCAGGATTAACATCTACCCAGCAAGTAGCATTCTCTCCCCTAAACTAACCCTTGTTTTAATAATAATTCAGTAATAATTGACAGCAGAGATTATGAAGGGCAGTCATTTGGAAACAGAAGCAGCTCTTCTTCATCACTTGCTGGAAATGAAAACCCTCATCAATCACAGTTTTTCACAGTAATCCTTGCATTGATCAGGAAACAGCAGCTGCTCAATAGGATACCAGTTCACTAACTAATTTTGAATGGGATGTAAGGTTGCACTTTAGATCCAAACATTGGTTTCTTTTTTTCAACATGACATGAAATATTTAATACTCTTTTTTTTCTTCAAATAAAGTATTACAAATCAAAATGTGCCAGTGTGTCAACATTTTAACCCTGCAGCAGATGTTTACCCCTGAAATAGAAAAAGTGCTCCCACCTCATCATTACATTTGAAGAAAGTGATGTAATTATGAAAGGGAGCACACATGATTAAATGTTATGCTTGTCAAAACTTTTTAAGGTTAACCTTTTAAAGTAAGATAGAGAGTGTATGATGTACAATTTGTATCTGATGTACCATTTCTCTCCAATTATCTATATTCTCCTTTTTATTTGTTTATATGCAAGCCCTTCATTCATTTAAATCTGCAATATCTGGGAAGGGAGGGACTGGCAAGAACTGATCAGGCTTTCCCTGTTCTTAAACAATTAGATAGACTGTGAACCAGCACTGGTCTGTAAAACAGTTGCTATGTTTCATTATTTTTAGCCTTCCCTCATTAAAAAGTAACAGAGCTGAAAGAATTCTGTCCCCCATCCACCCACTCATAGACAAACTTATTTTTATGTGCATGTAATAAATCAAGTTGATTCATTGATCCCATTTTAATACATACTTTCTCACGGGCACTTTTATCCTTGCTGCATAAAAAACCTAAAATAGAAGTATTCTGAATGTGAGAAATCTATAAGATATCACCTATTAGATTCGGAGGGACATCAGTCAGTGGCTTTTTTGCCACCTCTGCAAAGAAGGTGAAGAAAAAGTGAAGGTAGTTAGCTGCTCCAAGAATGTTATACAGACTGACTAGAAACAATGGTATGACAAAATAGCAACACTGGTGCATATCAGAATTGTATTTCTGCAAGAAATACAGGTTGCCTGCAAGCAAGAACTGATAGGACCATCAAGTAGACTAAGTCATAGACAATGAAACAAACTAAAGTGTTATGGGACATCTGCCACATAACATACTTGACTTAACAATTGTTGGGAAGAAAAAAAATCTGAATGATGGAACATTGCAGTATCTGGAAACAGCAGAATAAAAGAGAAAGAAGTAGAGAAAAGACCTGGCAAATAGAAGTAGAACAACTGTAGCAAAAGAAAGCAAACATAGTTCCAATGGTAATAAGTATCTTGGGTTCAATTCTAAAACATCTGGAGCACCACTTAAATGCCATAGATATTGACAAAATCACCTGCAGTCGATTGCAAAAAGAGCTTTACTTGGAAAAGATTACATCCTGCAACAGTATCTTTAACATTATTAAGCAGGTCATTGAGAAGGACAAAAATGCGACATACAGTCTAAATGTCTGGATGACTGTATAACTAAGCATAATAATTCATTAAAATTGTATGCTGCCTTATTCTCAATCTCTCTGGAAGGCATACAAGTTTAATAAATTATACTTTCATTTCACTGGGCTCTTTTAACCGTGCCATTAACTCTAGAAGAAGGACTCTAGAGGAAGATGGAGGCTTAGCAAGGGTCTGTGTTTGGAATGATAGTCACCTAACAGTTGGGTGTCAATATATAAACCAGGATAGTCATTTAATACTGTTGTATCTTTAACACAATGTTGTAATTGTGATTGGCTGAGGTTCCTCCAATGGCCATAAGATGGAGCCAGAAACCTGGTTTGTTCTTTTTTGCATTTCCTTTGCCTTTTGCCTGATCATCATTCTGCTTGAATTGCTGTGAGTCTTGCAACTATTTGCAACTCTGTTTACTGAACTTTGTTTATGGTACTGGTAAAGAAAAGGACTTTGTTTTTGGATTATCCCTGGACTGATTATTTTGAATACTAACTGCTTTAAACGTGTATGATTTGGACTGTTTGTTGGACTTTGTTTGCCCGATTACAGGAAGTAAAACTTACATTTTACTATTTGGTGTATCTGTGTGCTGGTTGTGTGTTATTCATCACCACTCTCACTATGTTTCCCTGAGAGCACTCATTCTCCTAATGGAGAATACCTCAGCACTGGGCTTCAAATATTTCAGCTATGGGTTCTCTGCCCAGTTGCTGAGTGGGTGTGGCCATGGTGGACATGGCCTGGTTGGCCTTCTGCACCACAGCAGAGGGGGGCATTTTTGCCCTTCCTGGGCTCCAGAGGCTTTCCTCAGACTGCAAAGTCTCCTGGATTGGGGCTGAAAGGCAAAAGTGGAAGCTGTATGCTCCATCCCATATTTAGGTAGATCAGGTTGCCCTGACAGTTTATTTATATATCCTATGCATATTACAGATGACCATTAAAACATAAATTCAGAATCAGACATTACATTGAATTTATATTTTACTGACAAAGAAATAAAGGGAGATTAGTACAGATCTATTTCAAGCTATTTAGCTCTTGTCACCTAGCCATACCCTTTCTGGGATTTGAACCTGGGCTACTTCATATTAGGTAGATGTTTAATATCCAAGTAGCCTGAGTTCAAATCCCAGAAAGGGTATGGGTAGCTGACAAGAGTTAAATAACTTGAAATAGATCTATACTAATCTCCTTTTATTTCTTTGTTGGTAAAATATAAATTCAGCACAAAAAATAGTTTGTCATGAAAGCACTGCCTGCAAAGGTTTCTGGATTGGGGCTGAAAGGTGAAAGTGGAAGCAACATGGTCCATCCCATATTTGGGTAGACTAGGTTGTCCTGACAGACCGGTTTCACCAGAAAAAAACACTTAATCAGACATTACCTACCAACTTTTACACTGAAGTTGTGAAACTGCAAAGTAGAAAAAAAGTTTTTCAACATATTTATATTGGATTTTTTGCCCTATCTGAGCCTCCATGCTGGCTCTGCACTTACCTCGCATCCAAAATGGGCCATGTGGAGACTCCTGGGAGGGGAAGGGAGGGAGGGGCAGGGTGGAGCCAGCCAGGGGTGGGATTCGGTAGTTCTCCGAACTGGCCATAACGTTAGCTATGGGTTTTCTCAAACCTCGGCAAACCCATAGCAGCCCATCCCTGGGTACAGGAAAGCTGCATCATCTTTATTATGAAGATGTAATTCAATTACATGGGATTCAATTAATGGGATGCAATTCCCATCTTTCATAGAATACATTTTAAATATATGTGTTTCCATAAGAACAGTTAAATAGATATATCAGTGGTGGCTATTGCTTTAATCCCAGATAAAAAGTTTGAATCAATATAGAAAAATTTCAATATAGAAAAAATTACATGCAATGGAAAATGAATTTTGCCCAGATTATAGGCTCTTTCTATTTTGTCCAGTAGATGGCACTCAAACATTAAATTGAGTTAGCAATTTTGCTATCAAAATTTATATTAAATTTTTAGCTTTGGATACAAGTTAACTCATGGTGGATGTTAACTATACTTCATCAGACATCAATAGTAAAAAAATTGAGCTGAATGAATTTTAATGTCTAAACACTTCTTATATATTTTTTCAAGTACCACATTCTAGGAAAGATTTTAGAGTGCATTGGAAAAAGAGCAGAAAAATTTGGAGGTAGCTATCCATTCTTCCCAATAGAAAGCTATCACAATAAATAATGGTCCTGACTTTAAAATCTTTCTTTTGCAAGAGCATAAAGTAAGGATTCACTCAAGCCAAACTCTTATACAAATAAACTGTTTACATAGAAGCAAGTTCTATTATATTATGCTAGAATTATATATATGCTAGACTGTAGCCTAAAATATTAAAATTTAAGGTGCCACATACCACAGAGAAAGGATAATTTATTATTACCACAATTACTCAATTGTGTTACCATACACATTTTGCAAAGATATATTTTCAAAACTGTTGCTTGTCATGTTAAATCCAGATTAGAAAGAAATTTAAAATATTGTGCCCAGAATTAGGTATAAAACACAATCAACCTACTGTAATTAGTGTTCAATGAAACATAGATTTGCAGTTAGATCTATCACTAATATAAACTAGATTCAAAAGATCACTATAAAATGATAACTAAATGATAACTATCACTAATAGAATGGAATACAGGAAGCCCTTGTCTGATGACCACAACTGAATCCAAAGTTTTAATTGCTAAACAATAAAAAAAAGTCAGTGACTTTTGCTCCATTTTATGATCTTTCTGGCCACAGTTGTTAAATGAATCACTGCAGTTGTAAATTTAGTAACACAGTTGTTAAATGAATCTGACTTCCCCATTGACTTTGTTTGTCAGAAGGTCACAAAAGATTATCACATGACACCGGGATGCCGCAACCTCATAAATGCGAGTCAGTTGCCAAGCATCTGAATGTTGATCATGTGACCATGGGAATACTCCGAACAGTCTTAAGTGTGAAAAAGGGTCATAAGTCACTTTTTTCAGTGCTGTTGTAACTTTGAATGGTCGCTAAGTGAAATATTGCAAAATGAGGCCTACTTGTAGCTTTAACACACACCCACACCCACACCAATTGTTTTTTTAAAAGCACCTCAGTAATCTATCATTTTCTGATGGTGGCATTTGACAATATTTGGTACTTGACCATGCATTCCTTTTTATTCTGATTTAAGCTCCCATTTACAGTTCAAATAAAGAAAGAGTCAAAACATTTTTGAAAAATGCAAACAAGCCACCATAAGGACCTCAAATCATTATCATTATTCTCCCACTGAAATGAACTAAGGAGAGAAAAGGGGTAGTGGCATTAAAGCTCATTTGCCAAGGTCACTTTAACCATTTAGGTCAGAAAGGATAAGAAGTTATGCCAAGGGAAGAAAATATGTGAAGCCACATACAAAAGGAAGCTGTAAGATCAGGGGTGGGATTCTACCAGTTCTGTCCACTTCTGTAGTTCCAGTTGCTATGAAAAGCAGCAAACAGAGAGCATACATAGAACCGGTTTTATGTCTGCGTCTGTTTTGGCCCTCCTGCCTGCCTGCCTGCCCGCCCGCCCGGGCTCTTACCTGACCTTTATTTCCTGCGTTTTCAACCGCAGCTGCTTTGCACGACACAGTTGCAGTTGGAAAAGCAGGAAAAAAGTGCTTTTTCAACTGCTGCGCACCCACGTGCAGTGCTGCTCAGCTGTCCAGGAAGCTAGATGATGATGATATACACGCGCAAAATGTAAAACCACTGAACCAGTAGTTACACCAGTCGGATCCCATCCCTGTGTAAGATGCCAAATTCCTCCAGCTAGTCTTCAAAGGTCAAGGAAATGATACACTGATTTATCTATAATAAAAAAATGTTGAACTCCCAAACCCTGATAGAGAAATGCAAACAACAGCTGACAAAAACAGTCCCTTGTTTTTAGAGCTTTTAAAGCTTCTTAAAATGACATATATTCAGAATGCTACTCGATTAAGACAAAAATGGCTTCTTCTGAGAAACCTTGAAGTATGAGATGATGACTCTTTTTATTTATCATGTTTCTTTTCTTTTAACTTACAAATGCTGATTTGTAGGTATGCTTGATAAATTACAAGCTTAATCCTAGCATTGTCTAGATGTTGCTATGCTGTAAATATGGCAAGCTGATGGTTCTGTTTTCCAATGCCACACTAACCACATTTACACTAACCACGTTTTTGACCTTTAAAACAGTGGTGAATTCTACCACTGTTATTTCATTCCTATATCAAAAACACAAAGATTAAACCAGTAACAAATCAACAAATAGAAGTTCTATTTTACTAGCAGTGTATTTTGGAAGGTGAAAAAGATATGAGGAAAAAGATCCAGCCTATAGTATAAAATTTATTTTGGAGGTTCCTCTATATATCACACCATGAGATGTTTGATTAGGAAGGGATTTTAGAACTTCCTGATCTCATCTTTGTTTCAACATTGGGCTAGAGGACTTTTTCTGTTTTGGTTCCATGCAGTTTTTCAAGGGTATTTCAACTCCCTTTATATTTAAATTAAAAACAAATGTCTTAATTTTTTAATATGCACAAATACTTTGGAGAGGCAAAATGGCAATCAACACTTTCTTTTACAAATTAATGACATTAATGGATTTATATATGCTGCCTGTTTGCCCTCTTGTTCATACAATCTAGGAGTCACTAGCAATGTTCCTAATTTATCTCCTCCCTTCCAGGAACTTTTTCCTTCTATGGTTTTAAAGTATTATTTTGCCCTTTTATTGCTCTCACCTGGCATATTTTACTTATTTCTGTGCTAATCCCAGCACTGTAGTGGTTAGTTTGTAGTGGTTATAGTTCTTTTTTCATATGCTTAGTTTGTCAGACTTCTTAAGAATACTTATGATTTATATTTTATTTTCTTCTACAAAGAAATAAAAATATAAAAGTAATAGGAACACAACCACTTATCCATTTAAGGCTTATCAACAGATACAAAAGTGATTGATCATTATCACTTGGAAGATAAAAGTGAGAGTGCAACATGATGAAAAATTTCTATAGGGGAACACAATACTCTGTAGCCTGAACTCAATCTTTTTCAAGATGTTGCCAATCCAAAAATGATATTCTTAAGCTTGCTCAAAGTTTAAAGTGCCACTGGTATAGAACAGGAACAGCTTAAAACTGCAGTATGAATATGCCCAAAGAATATAAAATAACAATACTGCACTTTCATTTATTTATTTATTTGTTTGTTTTATTTTGTCAAGCGATTATAACAGGTTATAAGTATAAGCATAGTTATGAATACATGAAATGGATATGAATAAGAAAAAGAAAGAAACATTAGGACAGGGACGGTAGGCACATTGGTGAGCTTATGCACGCTCCCTACAGACCTCTTAGGAAAGGGATGAGGTCAATAGTAGACAGTCTAAGGTTAAAACTTTTGGGGTTTGGGGAAGAAACCACAGAGTCAGGTAGAGTATTC
>JANHFN010000267.1:22308-36447 GCA_032468175.1 Toxicocalamus goodenoughensis
AAGCCATAATCATCTCAATTATGACAAATCACGGCTTGAACTATCTTGCTTTGCATGTAATGAGTCTATCTCATATAATAGTTTCACCTTTTAAGTTGCATTACTGAAATAAATGAACTTTTGCATGATATTCTAATTTTTCAATTAGAAATTTTTCACCTGTATTGTGTGAATTCTTATCTTAAACATGCAATGAAATAGATGAAAATTATGCATTGTTTGGTTGAGAGAAATAAGATACAGAAATAAAAGTGAGTTCACATTTTTTGAATTCAAATCACTGAACTAATTTAGAAACTCAAATCACTAGACACATTTAGAGGACTAGATGAAATGGATTTAAGGCTGAATTATTACTACTGACGTCTTATTGTAAACATTCTTATTTGTCCCTATCACAGACATTATAACATATTCTGACAGTATGGAGTCCTTAGTGCTCTCTGATCTTGGTTGTTTGTTTGCAACATCTTCAGTGTTGGTGAGTATGGTGTATGGTATTGATGGGATGTGAGTTTTGTCCCTTTGGTAATACCTTGATTACAGTATTGTTTTCTGCTAAACTATTTGCTTGATATTAATCCTTGTTTATACCATTATATGGGTTGCTGGAGAGGATGTTCTGGTCTTTTTGTTTCCTTCTTAGCTTTTTATTGTCTCTCCTGAATGGTGCGTAAATGTGATTTATCTCTATTTGTCTGTTGATAGTTGATTTGTCTGAGTACCAAGCTTCCAGGAATTCTCTTGCATTTTTGGATTTAGCTTTGTCTAGAATGCTTATAGTTTCCCAGTTGAGCCTGTCCATGTATTGTGGAAATTAAAGAATTTTTATTGGGGTTCTTTTCACTGCTAGTTGGTGTTCATGGATGTGCTCTGCTAATGTTCTGCTTGTCTGTCCAACATAGTGACTGTTGCAATCCTTACACTGTACTGCATGTTGCAGATGAGTCCTGTTTCTACTTCTTGGGCTACTAGGTCCTTTGATTTACTTTAGATGTTTTGGAGAGATTTAATTGGTTTGTTGCTACAGTGATGTCCTATGTTTTTATTAGTCTGCTAGTTGTTTCTGTGAGGTTTTTGATGTAAAAATCAGGTAAGATCTAATAGGAGGTAAGCATTGGGCAGGAAATACCCTATAATAGTATTTTATCTATCATTGTTAGCTTTTTTTACTTCATCAGCTGTGAAAGACTTAAACAAATCTCACAAAAATAAAGATTAAAAAAAGCAAAGTAGAAGATGAACAACTATTAATAAAATCATATGTAAAAACATTATGATGGAATATATATGATAATGTATATTCCCCTACTTTTCCATTCATTTACCCAGCTGCCCATCAAACTTTCAGTTTTCTACTTCTTAGCTTTTTTTAAAAAAAAACTTAGCTTTTTAAGACCATAGATTTATAACTTCTCAGATTAAAATGTTCCTTATTTGAAATAACATAGAATATGAATGTATTAATATTAACAAGTGCTAATACCACTTCATAATGCCTTAGTAAGATCCCACTGGATCCCACTGGATCCAGTTCTGGTTGCCACAATATAAAAAAGATGTTAAGACTCTAGAAAGAATATAGAGAAGAGCAACAAAGATGATTAGGAGATTGGAGGATAAAATATACTAAGAACAGTTGAAGGATTTGGGTATGTGCAGTTTCACGAAAAGAAGGACTGGGGGTGTATGTGTGTGAGACATGATAGCAATGTTCCAATATTTCAGGAGCTGCCACAAAGAAGAGGGGAACAATCTATTTTTCAAAGCATTTGAAGACAGGACAAGAAGCAATGGATGAAAACTCATCAAGGAGAGAAGCAATCTAGAACTAAGGAGAAATTTCCTGACAGTGAGAACAAATAACCAGAGGAATGGCTTATCTCCAGAAGTTTTGGGTCCTCCAACAATGGAAGAGTATGGACAACCATTTATTGGGAATGGTATAGGGCTTCCCGCTTGAGCAGGGAGTTGGACTAGAAGACCTCCAAGGTCCCTTCCAACTTTTATTCTGTTATTCTGTTAATATCTTAATATAATCAGGTATTGCTAAATTTTAATTAAATATAGTATTTTTTAATAGATTTTACAGTCACTCTAATATAGCTATTTTTAAAGTAATAGCTGACAACTATATGGGCATTTTTGTAGACTTGCTATTATGGCTTATGCTTATCAAAAATCAAAATTGTTTTGATTAGAAAGTAAGTCTTAAATGTAAAATCTACATGAAAATTCACATTAAATTCACTTTTGTTTTTAACAACTGGTTTTTAAATATATATATATACCCATATATATATATATGTAAATGGAATGCACTTTTTGAATAGTCTTACTCCTGAATATCTCTCCTCTTCTCAATCTTTAAGTAATCAGGCCAGGTAATCGAACCCCTTCACACCTAATGTCATCGAACACTGTCAGCATTCCAACTAATCAACTCCATACCAATAAACTCCGAGACAATCAGTTCCTCAAAGTTCCAGTTTTTTGAGAGTTGTCATACTGGCACATCTGGGGAAACCCGAATCTGAGAGTTCCAGGTTTTCCCTTCCCAAAAGAGAATTCGAAGATCCATCCCCTGCACCCATCAGTCCCTCATATGACCCAAACAAATCTTCATCCCAACTGGAGACATTCCTCCAGCCACTCTTGACTCTCTGAGAAAGAATGTTGTTATGTCTAACCTTCTACCCCACTAGGAAATCCCCCCTCCCAAATTCCCAGGCATGTGGGAATGTGGCAGCCTCGAAGCTTCCAAGTCAAAATGGCTTCCAAGGCTGACACACTCAATTTTGTATTGAGAAATGATAATCATACGGAAAAGGATCTGATTAATTAAAATTGCTGAGGCCCATGCAGAAAGTCCTTTTAGGTAAGTCTGAAAAAAGCAAATGCAAAAGAAAGGGTATATGGTACATAGAGTCTATTCAGAATCATCTTCATAATGAGACTTTGTCAGCTCAGGGATTGAGCTTCCCTCTCTGGGACTGCCATAATATTCTCTCTGTTTAAACAATCATATTTATTGTTTAGGCTTTTATTGTTTTTATTGTGCGAAATAAAAGCAAAACAGTCTAACATCGTTTGGAAAGCTGCCTGAAGGCTCGTCAAATTCTCTGAGGCATTGGGAAATCTCCCCTTTATGTCGTTCCCCAATCCTTTTCAGAATTCATTTTGATTACTTAGAAAACGAGACAAATGTTTCTTGCTTCTGAAATGCAAAATCCACTTCCCCAATGGTTTCAAAAACCTGCAGGGGCAGGAGAAAAGGATGAAAACCACTGATATGGAAACAATATTAGGAAGATCTGTCCGGGTTACCATCAGGGTTTTCTCTGTAGCAACATGTGCTCACAAGTTTGACTTAGCTGGGATCGCACAGGAATGAAGGTTGGACCATAAAATATGCATCCACTGTGAACTTACCTTTCTGTGTACTGCCTTTTCTTGGAACACCCCCCCCCTTCCTGCTCCTGACTCCATGTAAGAAAAAAAAACAAGAAGAGACTCAAGGTGAACATTTATTATTGAATGACAGATTAAAACTGCAGTCCAGTTCTATTACAATCAACAGAATGTAGGTTGCATCCTTACACTCCTTAGCACTCTCATTAATTTAGATTGAATCAGGCAATTCCTCATAGGAATGATCCTTAGTTTTCTGCCTTTTTATGGATTTGAACATATCTCTCTCTGAGTCTGTTTATTTCAAATACTAGGAAGTAATAAGTAAAAAAATGAATGCATAAATCAATAAGATGTCTTCAGACGAAGTTGCTGGTTACCCGAACTATATTATGCTGTTGATATTATAGATGCTGCAAGCACTTGTCACTTGATCTTATGACATCCTGGAATATAAACTGGTTTGACGGCAAAAATGAGCTCCAGCTAAACTAAGCAAAGACAAGAAAGAATCCCCAGAGTCACCATCAACTCCACACTACTGAATTTTAGTTCATCAACATCAAGAAACCAAGCACTGTTATCCATCCAGCTCTCTTGAGTCTCCATTAATATCTGGAAGAGCCACCAGTTCTTCACATCTGGATAATCTGAATTCATCAGTGTTGGTTGCAGGCATTTGAGTTGAAATAATCACATATATACATTGGATCAGTCTCAATGGCCTAATTTTAATCAATACTCATGGTGGAAGTGCCTTTCTTCAAACAATGAAAGTGGCTTAGGAATGAAGAAAGGATGAACATATTTCCATATTTCCTGAGCCCTCTCCCCCCACCTTCCTCAAATAGGAGAGCAGGACTCAGCCATATTTATAAGTCGCCCATTCAATTTACACTCCTGGAAATATGAATTCTTCTCCCTGTCTTGATCACAAAGCATGCAGCTAGCCCTCCTTCTACCTTTACTATCTATCTTTAAGAGCCGCAGTGGCACAGTGATTAGAATACAGTACTACAGGATACTTCTTCTGTCTGCCAGCTACCAGCAGTTTGGTAGCTCGATTGTCACCTGCTGAAGGTTGACTCAGCCTTCCAATCCTTACGAGGTCAGTAAAATGAGAACCGAGATTGTTGGGAGGAATATGTTGACTCTATAAACTGCTCAGAGAGGGCTGTAAAGCACTGTGAAGTGGTGTATATAAGTCTAAGTGCTATTGTTATTCTTGAGGGAACAAGTGCAATTCTGATTGCACATAGGTTGTACACAGATTAGAAAGATTTGAATCCTCCCCAACCAGCTCATTCATTGTTGGAATGACTTCTCCTGATATCAACTCTTTGAGGTAGCCTGATGTCAACCTTTTGAAGAAACAAAAACCATGAGTACTAATGCTACCTTTATTGTAATGTTACAGTAAGAGAACCTTGCAAATTGGAAAGGACTCCTCTCCTCCTCTACCTTTATTTTCCAGAGAACTAGGGAGGGTCTCTTCTGAGTCACTTTCTCCACCCTCATTCCGCCTTTGGTCTCAGATTTCATTTCTCATATCGCTGTCTAGGATGTGGCTTCCCCTTCTGTCTCCCAAGATTATTTTCATAGCCCATTACACACATGAAGCAGGGATACTGCACACATCTCCAATTCAAATCTCAACACACAGTGCCAAATGATGCTCATGAAGCCAACCTATAGATAAATTCTAAGACATGCCAATTCAATTGTCCTTGCAATTATCATTGAGTTCTTTTGTTATGAGGTGTAAAAGTGTTTATGGTCACCTCTTAGGACTTTCTTTTAATGGCTCCTCAAAACTCTTGTAGCTTACAGACTTTCTATCTTCCTTATATGAATCAAGTGAGAAGACTCAATAGGCTGGGGGATAGGGAACTGGTTCCATTTCATATTTTACTGCACAATAATTTTGTATTTTGAAATAATACTGTGCAAGGTCTGCAAAGATTTGGGGAAAAAAGCTTCTAAGCTTAAATAGATGCAACTATTTGCTATTTATTAAAACAGCCTGACTTTTTTTTCAGAGTTCTGATGAACCAGTCAAAGTAGTTCCACTATCTTAATAGTGCTTTTTTTTCTTACCCCAAGCTTTCATAGACACCTGATTATTTTAATGAACAACAGATGCTATGCTTGCAGAGAGCCCAAAACATATTCTCCAAATCATTTTTGAAGCATGCATCATCAGCATCAGAGCAACAATTACTGCTCAGGAAAAGTTTGCCCCAAAGGAAGTTAAAACCATGACAATAAATGTAAAACCTCAATGTGCCCAAGAAAAACATTTGCATGAGACCAAACTGGAAACCCAATGTCAGATTGAAAATGTACAGATTTTAGTGCATTTAAAATAATAATAATAATAATAATCTCAGATTCATAAAGGAGTGAGATTAATCCAATTTAGGAGAAGCCTTCTAATATTTGAGAGGCTGTCACAAAGAAGAGGGCATCAACCTATTTCCCAAAGCACCTGAAGGCAGGGCAAGAAATAATAGATGGAAACTAATCAACCTAGAACGAAGGAGAGATTTGCTGACAGTGAGGACAATTAATCAGTGGAATGGCTTGCTTGAGAAGTTATGAGTGCTCCATCACTGGAAGTTTTTAAGAGATTGGACAACTATTTGTCTTGAATGGTATAGGGAAGGGCTGTCAAACTCATGGCTAACAGGCCAGATGTGTCACGTATTGGCCATGCCCACTCCTGTTTAGCAAAGGGGAAAAAGTCATGATATGTCATTTGACACCGTGTCAAGTTTGACATCCCTGCTATAGAGTCTCCTGCTTGAGAAGTGGGTTGGACTAGAAGACCTCCAAGGCCCCTTCCAACTCTGTTATTCTGTATTCAGTACTCTGGTGAAGCCAAGAGAAAAAAAAATCGCCTGGTTTGCTATCCTTGAACCTCTCCGATCATTTGCTTCTAAGGCCATTCCTCACAACTCTGAGAGCTTCTCCTGCATTCCCACAGTGACTGCCTAAAGGTTGCCATGGTTCCTGTTCAAGACACATTTCTTGTGACTTTCCTTTTGCTCTGCAGTCACAAAGCATCCTAATCAGGCCCTGCCCAAAGCCTGCATCTCCGTTGCAAGCTTCTGGCTTGATTGTGAGCCTTCGGAGTCTCCCAGTGTGCTCTTCATTCCCGCCACTGTTGTCTCTGCGTTCTCTCGCTCTGAGCTCAGACAGAAGGTTACAAACTGAGGAGGAACAACAGCCTCTGCTGTGCTTTTTCATTGGTGTGAATGCAATCCAGAAGGAGACAGGTGGTCAGGCAACAAAGAGGTAATGAACCCACAGAGGCTTGGTAGACCCTCAGGCAGAGGTAGCCTCCGATTTGGTATTTTGAAAGAAAAAGAAAGATATCGTGACCAAGACTGCTTTGATTCTTTTTCCTGAGCGTAGTGAAGAGCAGGGTTTGTGTGTGTGCACCCATGTGAGTACATATCTAAAATGCTAACATTTCACACAGGGTATTTATACTTAAGGTATATACTGAAGTTTGTCACTCTAAAATAATAATGTTAGAAATATTGGTGTCGTCAGGACTAGCTTCCTACACATTTGTCACAAAGTAAAAGATATTTAATCTAGGAAATTGTCTTTGGATGAACCTCGCCTCCATCAGCATGCTTTACAGATCTATATTATTATCTTTTAGTTCGCTTTATGGAGATATTTGGCAATGTCTCCTAATAAGTGAGAACATGCAGAGTCATGTTTCATTCACACCTGGGAGACCTGTGCTTGCTTAAAAAAGTAAAATAAAAAAGCCCTTTGTCTCACTCATGCTAACATTGTAACAGACATTCTTATATGTTTAGAATTCTTGAAGCAGAAATGGATGAGTATTGCTAAAGTATTTCTCAGTTACAACTAATCTCTTGAAGGCAAAAGGGAATTTTTTGATGCTGAAAAAATAACATCTGGTGAGATTTTTGTTTTAAGGTAAGGTGACCAACTTTTTTACAGTGAGAAGGAGGACACAAATAAATTGAAGAAAAAAACCAAAGGCACTTGTGCACAGTGCACTCTTGCGCGTGGCACACACTCTCAAAACAATTCTCCTGTGTGTGGAGCGCATGCGTCTCATAATCGTGTCTCGCTGCACTGTATCGAGCCTTGACAAATCGTCATGTCAAATACAAATACGTCACATCACACACAACGGATTGGATCGGCATCGATCAAATATGGAGATTTACAGATTAGTCTTCAAATATCAAAAAGGAGGACATGTAGGAGGACACTTTTTGAAAGAGGACAGAACTTACAAAAGGAGGACTGTCCTCCCTAAAGGAGGACGGTTAGTCACCTTAACAAAATCTTAAAGGTCTTCCATGGAATTTCAATGCTCTATTTTAAAAGGGTTTGAAATTTTGGGTGTTCATTTTGGCACACATTTTGTCTGTACAGTTGAATTTCTGGTTTTCTTTTATCAAAACTCATCTTTTGATAAAGCTGCTTTTATCAAAGCTTATCTTCTTTCCCTTCTTAAGTTAAAAACAACAAGAAGGATTTGCAAGGCTATATGCTGTAGGCCTTCTACTATTGTCCCTCACAGTAATATCCATAACCATTGTCAGACTAATATGCACATGTGTCTTCCCTTAACTAAAATGACATTAAAAGAGCAATCATGCATTGTGGTATCACTGTTCCAACTCCTCCATTTCATGTTTGCATCCTATTGTTAGTGGCAGCTATGTAAGAACAAATCCCTGTTCTTTTTCTTGTGAGTTCCTATGCCAAAATGGAAAATGTCATGCCCCAGCATATAATATACTGTTGTTGCTTTCTAGCCCCATCTAGTAGCCTAAGGGACAAATATGTCCCAACATGCAATTTTGATGTACTGCTCTCTAACCCCATCTAGTGGCCAGAAGGACAAATACCAAATATATTGTTTTAAGCTGACCCCACCCATTACCTATCAACCCGCACTCTCAAAACAAGTGCATGCTAGGAAGCCAGTCTCAAGTTCCTTTCGCATTTGGAGAGAAAGCAAAAGCACAAAGAAGAATCCATATTAATCTGTGGTACATCGTCATCCAAAGACAAACCCACATCCCACACACAGAGCATTTCTGGTGAGATTTAGATCATTTGTATTTATTTATTGTTATGTTCAGAAGTAACCCAATATTCCTTATATTGTATTTGGTTTTCATTGTATGGATTCCTATTTTCCCCAGTTTCACCATATCCTGTTCTTTCAATAAAGCATCCAGATCTACCCACATGGTCAGTTTTATTGAGGATATATGGGTTTAGCTGCATATTGAAATACACAGTGATTAATGTGTACTGAGAACAGAACAGAAAATATTCCATGCCGTATCTTTTGACTGGAGGGGAAAAAGTTTTGTACACAAATGAGTGCAAATCAGAAGTGGTATTCATTCAGCAGGTTCTGACCAGTTCTGGAGAACCGGTAGAGGAAACTTGAGTAGTTCAGAAAACCGACAAATACCACCTCTAACTGGAGATTTTACAATATCCTTCCCCTGCCATGTCCACCAAGCCATGCCCACAGAATCAGTAGTAAACAAATTTGAATCCCACCACTGGTGAAAATGTCTACAGCTCTCCTAAAAAAGAAATAACCTTGTCTGGTCTGTTATCCTTCATTTGCTTATTTATTTAATAATCAA
This sequence comes from Toxicocalamus goodenoughensis, assembly GCA_032468175.1. NCBI lineage: Eukaryota > Metazoa > Chordata > Lepidosauria > Squamata > Elapidae > Toxicocalamus > Toxicocalamus goodenoughensis. The sequence goes on from JANHFN010000267.1 coordinate 31,386, forward strand.
ATATATATACTTGCCATCTTACAAGTCTTTTCTTATGTAGATAAGTAATACATTTTTGAAGAGCTGCGTTAATGCATGGGTAGTGAGAGCACCTTTCTAACAAAGTAGTTTACTGGTATCAGTAATCATTCTTCTAGGTCCATGAAAAACTACAGAGTAGAATGGGGGATAGTAGGACAAACTAAAGTTGGGGAAAAGCTGGGGAGGGGGAATGGATCATTCTGCTTTGCCTAGTAGAGTTATTCAGCATCATCATTATCATCATAACTAGTTTCATTTATTTACTTTAACATGTTATATATTGTATTCCATTTCTTCCATTAAGAAATTGAAATAACAACATCAATATAGAGATTGATCCTAATGACTTAAATTCCTCTCGATGTTGCCCATATATCAAAGCCTATCTTTAGATACATAATGGCTCCAAAAAGATTCACTTTCTTTAAATCAATATTTGTTCATTAGATGGGCCAGAATAAGACAACTGTCTACTACTCAACCTTTCTTCAAATTAGCTTATTTATTTCCTGCTAGATTTAGACTATGAACCTCTTTTTCAGGATATAACAACATCATTATACTATAAAAGTACAGTATAAATTATTCTCCAGAGTTGATTATTTGCTGTTTCTTTAATTTTAAACGCTTTTATTTCTTCATTACTAGCATACAAAGATAAACTTGAAGAATTTCCTTTAATGGATATTGATTTCTATGGTGGCCATTTTTTTCTGCTCAATTTCTGAAATGATGGCATGTCTACCGAGGAAATGCCAGGTTGCTAACAGAAGGCTATTTTTGCTTTCATTCTCATTTGCAGTGGAAGTTACATAGTCAGCTATGGCAATGGGCTTTTTTCATGTGTTCACTTCCATATTATTAACTTTTATTTTCAGATAAGGACCTCCTTATATAAAATATTTTTTCTATACACTTAGTACTGTTTAAGGCTGCACAAGTTCTTTCAAGTGATTATTGTATCAGCCTATAATTCTGCTGATGCTGGAATTATGTTCTATTCTGATATTTGGAACTAGAGGGTAGTATTTGATTACCACCGCTAATAGATGTAAAATACAATAATCTTATTGCATTTAGATTGAGTTATTGTTATGATATAGTAGTTTAACAGAAAAGTAGTTGTGTTACAAGTAAACATTGCTTTGTTTGTGTTCCTGTGTTCTCCTTACATTGGTTGCAGCTCTAACATAAAATATGTTGGAATAGTCTATCTTGAAAAGTAAAGGCTATCGAGAAATAAGGAACCTGGCTAATATCAACAGAGAGCTAATGGGCTGAGGTTAAAATAGAATATGCTTAGATCAATGCATTGCTTTGAATACCAGAAATTTAGAACTGCAGTGTTTTCTGTACCAATCATAAAGATGCAAAGTTAGAACATTGCTTGAAAAAAATCAGTCTCAAGCTTTGTAGAGGGATGGAGTCCAGGAAAAGTATTCTTTGTGTCTTGCCATTTAATCCTAGACTGAGGTTCTTTATGGGAAAGAGATTCTAGCTACTGCTTTCTGAATACGTTGTATGCAAGATTGAGTTTGGAGACTCACACCCTACAGAGGGGTTAATCAACCTAAATCACCTATATGAGTTCTGAACCTTAGAGTAAAAGCTTTAGATTACAATGCGACAAGTTGTTTTAAGCTGTGTTGGTAGGTAATGCTACCAAGGATTCATTGCCTTACACAGATTTTAAAGGTATGGATTGTTTACTCTAATGCTTTGAGGATAAACAAGCCAATGGCCAAAGGCAGATAGATCTAAGACTTAGCTTTATATTGGGAAATTACATCTTGTATAAGAACTGTGTCAGAAGGCATGAGGAATTATCAGGAGAGATTATTTTTATCTGTATACTAAACTGACAGTAAACTGAAGGTCTTTCTAGACCTTAACTGTACCACCTTTAAATATTTAAAGGCTGCACTTAGACCAATTCACAACTTTCAGTTTCAAAGGTATTTTGATTCCAATGTCCATGTCAGCCCAGGAGGATGCAGAGTCAAGTAAGTATGTTAAGAGTTTGGATTCTGAAAGCTTTACTAACTAACTCAGCTTGAAGCAGCCATGTGAGATGCTTGTATCCTTTCCAGTCTGAACGGCTTTTCTTTTCTCTCTTATTCTTCATTGATCTTACCAAATACCATGTTTCTCCAACAATACGACCTCCACCAATAGGAAGGCCCAGCATGATTTCTAGGCATGAGGTAAAATTAAGCCCCACCCCCAAAATTTAGGCCCATTTAATCCATGCATTTCCCCGCCATTTCTCACATCGTTCGTTAGAACTACAAGAGGTGAAGAGAAATGAGGGGGAAGGGGTGGGGGTGGGGAGAAAACGCCTTTAGGAGTGCCCTGCAGGTAGCCTAGGCTAGAATACCCTGATCTACCAATAGAACATGAGCCAATAGAAGCTCCCCAAAGGCAGAGTCCCCAGCCGCTTTGGGGCGAGGCATGGCTGTCCGTGTCCCCTCACCATTAGGCAGTGTCTTTTGGGCGATGGAAGCTCCCCAAGGGCAGTCACCAGCCACTTCAATCGGCCGGTAGAAGCAGCCTCGCGGCGAGGGGAGTATGTGTGTTCGCTCGCCCCAAGGCCGCTTCTACCGGCCGATTGAAGTGGCTGGTGATTGCCCTTGGGGAGCTTCCATCGCCCCAACGACACTGCCTAATGGCGAGGGGACACGGGCAGCCATGCCTTGCCCTGAAGCGGCTGGGGACTCTACTTTCGGGGAGCTTTCATCGGCCAATAGAAATGGCATCATGGAGAGGTACGTGTGTATGGGGTGCTCTAGGAGGAGGAGGAAATTGAGTCACCCCCCAAAAGACGGCCTAGCCATTTTTTCAGGGGTCAAAAAAAAAAAAGGCCTGGCCTTATTTTGTGAGAAACACAGTACCTATGGTTTACATAGAACTAATAAATATTTCTATTACTTTAATGGATATCAGTTCACTTGTAGTTCCACCTTTATTCCTACTAATGTTGCAGAACTACTGTGATGTCTATTGAAAACTAAAATCAAGGTGGACTGAGATGGTTAAGGAGAGAGAGCATTAATGTTGTATTTACACAAATCTCCCTTGTGAATAAGTTATAAATTCAAGGAAAGAGTTCACACTGAATACTATCTGAAAGGGTTCCTCCCCCCCATCTTTATTTCTTTCTTTCCCTCAACCCCTCCCTCCCTCCCCCCCTCAGGTTTTTGTTGAGTAATTATTTTCAATAAATGTCAGTTTCCTGGTAGTCACACTATCCTTTGCCGAAGGATATTTATTTTAGAACACGACTATACCCCAGATTTTGTTTCAGTGTGGAACCAGAGAATTGCAAAGGGAGTGTTCATTTCATTTTCCCCTTCTGTATTTTCTTTTCTCTCAATGAATAGTCCATAACCTCTGAACAAGCTTAGTCCCCAGTGGATTGTTTCTAAATTTCCTTCTCTCTCTCCCCCACCCTCTCTCTTTCTCTCTACATCCTTCCCTCCCTCCCTCCAAACCTATGAATTGCTGAAAGCTCACTGAGCCTTCTTTACTGTCCGTAGATGGTGTCATTTTAGCTCTATTAATAAAGTGATAACCATAGCCTCAACTCTGGAGACAAATTATGTTGAAGGCATTAATGCCCATCCACCTTCATTACATATTTATACTTTGTGCCAAAGAGTGTACAGTTTCAGGATTGCTATGCAAACCCATTTGTTTGGTCTGCTTATTTGATTGGAGTCACACTGCATCATGGGATTAATGATGGTGAACAGATGTAGCAGTATTATGATGTATGCATTTTAAAATATTGCGAGACTGCAGATGCTGCAGGAATGCCTAATGACAGCTGCTTCCACATGAAAACATGGAAAGCACCTCAGATGAAACACACAACAGATTGCCTTTGATTGAAATAATTGATAATTTGGATAAATCTGCCAGAATTTTAGGTGATATATTGAATTCACAGAGAATGACAATATGCAAGTGTGGATATCTAATATGATGCAATGATTGAAACAGAATTAGAAAAATCAGAGTTCAGTCCTTCTCAGATATGAAAGTCACCTTAGTTACTTCTCTGTTCATCCTTCCCAGAAAAGCTGAAAGAAAAAAAATAGCAGGGAAAAACAACCAAATATATAAAACTGGGCTTCATGTATTGCTGGCTTGAATATATTATAGTGATGATGATTTCACTAGAAGATTATGGATAGTGGTATATATATTTCTAAAAGAGAGACCACCATTTGCAGAACTAATAGAGACAGTAATTAAACACCTGAAGTCAATAGCACTTACATACATACAACCCAAGAATGAATGTGGTACATAAATGACTTTGGTCATAATCAAAATGGACCAATTAGAGAACACACACAAAGCCATCAGCAACATTTTCAAAGAAATAAAATTTACCAGGGAAGAAGAAAAAAACAACACGCTACTCTTTTTGAATATCTTCATCAGCAGAGGCAAGGTGACAAATTAGAAACACATTTATCATAAAACCACACACAATAATCAAATGCTCCAAAATCAAAGTAACAACTCAACCTCCCACAAGAGAAGCTGTGTAAAAACACTATTTAAATGAGTACAAATACATTGCAGCAACCTGGAACATTGCTGCTTGCAAAATTAAGTGACTGTATAATTACTTATGGTTGAGAGGCTATATAAAATATTTATCCTCCCCTCCCCCCAATAACTTGAAATTTTAACACAGACTTAACTGGATAGATTCTGCATATTTGCTAACTATGAAGTGGTCTGTTATTGTCATATCTTTGAAATCCTCTGACTCTTCAGTACTCATACTGGCATGGTCACCACTTCTGAATCCAAACATACTCAGCTCTGTTAACCTATAAACTGTAATAAAGGTATATTTCTCCTTTTCTCTTTAACTGCAGAGTAACTACAAGAGCATTTTATTTATTTATTTATTTATTTGATTTGTCAATTGCTTACAAGATACTAATTATAAGTATATACATAGTTATGAATACATGAAATGGGTACATATAGGAAAAATAAAAGAAACAATAGGACAGGGACG
>JANHFN010000267.1:45903-58889 GCA_032468175.1 Toxicocalamus goodenoughensis
GATAGCACTAAACTGTCTATCTTGGCTTATATATTCTCTACCCAAATATTCGTTAGGTAACCTTATATTCCTAACATTCTCCCCTTTTGGGTAAGATAATATATATAACCTTACAATCTCATTCCATACTCTTCACAGCTAGCTTTATGTTTTATCGATCCTTGGGCCTTTGTAAAATGATCTGCTATATTGTCCTCTGACATACAGTACTCCACCTTAACCCTCCTCCATTTTATGGCATCTTCTATTTGAAGGCTTATCTAATCTGCAGCCAGGTAAAATGGAGAAGTATGACAAGAAAAAGTAAAGATGTTCTCTATCAGCAGTTAACTTGACATTTCTCTTGAAATTATATTAATTATTTTAAATGTGCACATAGAGATATAAATCACTCTATACAGATTTTAATAAAAGTATCTGCTTTTATTCTCTTTCTTTGGTAATGGACTTCATAGGGAGGGTGTGTGTGAATTATATGAAAAAAACCTCACATAAAATGATTGAACTTTATTCTAAGAAAGCAATTTTAATGTAATTAAATTTGTCTTCACATTGTTGCTCATTTTTTAAGTCAGGAGGCTTGGTGTTGCACTATTTGTTCCATTTCTTCTCCAATCTATGGAATGTAGAATAACAGGTGTTTCTGGCACATTAAAAGTTCATGTAGTGCAATGCTCTGTCTGTATCCTTTGAATCAAGAGTGCTTACTAACGCTCTCACCGGTGATGCAATGGAGCTCTAATGGCAGGGCTCCCCATTGTCTATGCCAGAGGTGTCAAACTCACGGTGACACGTATCGTGATTTTTCCCCCTTTGCTAAAATGGGCATGGACATGGCCAGCACATGATGCATCCGGCCCATGGGCCGTGAGTTTGACACCTCTAGTTTATACTGCTGAAGCATTGGAAAGGATAGTAGTAGTTGTAGTGGCTCTAGCCACACTCTCTACATCCTTCTTTGTTAAGACTGATGGAACACAACAATCTTATATATAGTCTGATTTGTTTCATAAGATTTTCATAGAGGTATTGATCTCACATAACATTCACATCATAGCAAATCATAAAGAGAGCCAATATGGTGTAATGGTTGAATTAATTGATTTTTCAAGTCCAACCTTAATCATGGACCCTCATTGTGGTTTTGAGCCAGTCACACTTTTAACACATACATAGTTTGTGGAATAAGAATGAATGGGGATACTCATGGAAGCCATCTTTAACTCTCAGAGGGAAGGAAAAATATAAATCTAACAAATATAAGTGAATAAATAATTAAAGTATAAGGTCATTAATATTTGCCAGCATATTTATTAGAGATAGACTTTTCTTAAGGATATGGATTCAAAGAGCCATATGGATTAAGAGCATACATACAGTGCAGAAGTGATTGTATGTCAACTGTGAAGGGCAGCTGTGTGAGCCAAGAAAGAAGCCATGGTTGCTTTAAAGTGTTGCCAGCAGGTGGTATATATGTGTTCTAGATCAAATTTTGACTTTTGATCTCTGCATGACTGTAATGTTGGCATAAGTGTGTCTGTGTTGCTTTTCTGTCATGAATGGTGCTTATGGGAATTAACTACAACAAAAAGACAATATACAACATTATAATCACATCATAAAATAGAAAGCACTGTTTAATTTAATTAGGAAATAAATATATGCTATCCATTAGTTAACACTTATTTTAATAAATGATCACTGGGGAGTTCTTGATTCAGTTAGTTTGTATTGGGTTTCTGTTTATGAGACTATAGGTTCCTTGTAATAAATTGTTCTTTTAGGGTTTTTTTAGGTGTTCTGTGTTTTTTCCATGGTAACTGTGGTAAGTTCTTTGGAATAATCTAGCCAAAATAGGACAAATCCTAAAAGAAGAACAATGGTGCATGAAAAGAAGTGGACTCATTCTCCTATAGTTTCATAGTCACCTAAAATGCAGCATACAAACTGGAAATAGCATTCCACTCATTCTTCTTCCAGATAGTCTTTTTTATAAATTCTTATGATGGTATTAATTTTTCTTCTCTTTCCTTTTATTCTTTTACCAGGATTTTCATTTTCTGATTTGTGTATTTTTCTGCAAGCATATGCTTTCTTTGTGTACAACAGTGAACTTTATGTTGACTCTGTTCCTTCTAAATAAGATGCAGATTTTCAGGGCAACCTTGAAATTATATATTTCACCCCACCAAATTTCAGTGATGCCTATGATATTATACTGCACTGATCTCCTGTGTAGGGTTGCATTATTGTAGAAACATCTGAGATTGGAATGATATCATGTACAGACTTTGCTGTTGTAGTTTCCACCCATTCTCTTATTCTTGCTTCACCATTTGTTTTCTACATAGTTGCCTCCAGTCTTGATGGTATATTTTGTACTGGGCTTTCAACACACTTGGTCTTTTTAGCACATTGCTAATGAGATTGGAAAGGTGACTAGTGAACACATCCTTAGCAGTCTTCATGCATAGCAGTCTTCATCTGGAGGCCTTGCCAGGAATCTTTTTAACGCAGTTCATAGTCAAAGAAACAGAACTCTTCTTGGTAGGATCATCTACATAGTCAGAAGTTCGTTTCCAGAATCCTGTTCTCCCGGATATCATGATCTTCAACTGAACTAAAATGTACTTTGTTGTCTCATTTCTGTTGCATTCTGGAGAAAAGCGAAAAAAATTGCATTCACGTATATATCCTGCTATATAGTCATATTATGTTCCCCTGTCCTATGATGTAATTTTGAGGCCAGCATAATCATAATGCTTCCCTTTCTATCAAAATGATTTTTAAATAATATTTAAAATTCTAAGGGATGTATATTATCAGTAAATTTCATAAATTAGCCTCTCCCCTTTAACTATTCTTGGGGGGGAAATTTGTAGAGAACATTCCAAGAGGAATAAAACTTAAAGGAATATGGTTCTAATCCCCTTATGCAGATTACTATTAAAAGTTAGCATCCCTAATTCCATCATGAAGTCTTTGTTTCCTCATCCCATTCTGCAGACAAACAAAAACATTGGTACTACTAGACAATCACTTCTATTATAACATTCCATTCAGTATGAATCCCTGACTAGTTGGGTCCCTTCCAGGAGATAGAGAGAGAGAGAGAGAGAGAGAGCCCAGACATGAGAACAGAATGGCCTCAAAGTTGGAGCAGGTTGTGAAAAAAATGCAGGAAGTTATCAAAAGAGGATTTTTTAATGTGTTTCTCAGCCATTCTTTTTGTTTATACCTGTTCAACTAAGAGCAATATTTTCCACTTGAAAACTGAGTGTGACAATATTCTGCAGAACCCTAGAGATACAGGTCTTGCCTAATGGCATATTATATTGCTCACAGTTATTCTGCTACTTTATATATATCTCTTTTTAAATTTTCATCGGGTATGATTTTAAGATTTTCTTTTTTTGTCAATAAATAATCTTAATAATACCACTGAATAAATAATGTTCACTTGCAGAATGTAATGAAGGAACACATCAAAACTTATATAATGGACCAAGGATGAAAAGTAGAAAATTAATATCAAAGGGAAAGCACTGTTGTTATTTTAACAAGTAGGCTATATAATAGTATGCGGGAAAGACTTTGGGTGACAGGCAGAGATACTGCCCTAAGGAATTGTCATATTTATGTTTTATTTATCAGATTTAGAGTTCACACTTCTCACTCTCCAATAAGAGACAGTATAGCCTGTAACTGCATAGTGGACAGAGCAAGAGGCTCTCTCTAATTTCTCAGGTTGTAAAGATGATAGCAGGAGACTTTTACTTTCAGACATGCAAGATTCTGTTAATGTATATTTATAATAAAGGATAGTTACTTTACCTGAGGATCTTTTCTGTCCTATCTGATAAGGCTGATACATGCTCTATTAATAATGATTTCATTTTATTCTAAGATGTTAGATTTTTATTTTAAAAAATCTGCCAGTAATCTCACTGTGCCCTTGTGTTACAATAATCATTGTTATACATAACATTGTAATTTGATCAATACAATCAATTTTCTAAAATTAATTAGTAGTTATACTATATAGCTATATTGATAATGGTGCAGAAGTTTAGCTTGTGCAGAGTGAAACTACCTGATTGTTCTTGGGATAACTAAATATAATTCCAATAGTTAAAACACTGTAATTGTTGCTGTGATTTACATACTAATTCAGTTCAATTTAGATGTTGTGGAACATATCAAGTGATGGTTGATAACTTCATTTCCTCAAGTGGAAACTGACATAAATTGAAGTGAAACAAATTCTATGATGAGCCTGGGAATGTAGCCAACACTTATACTTTTCACTTCTTTTCCCAGAACAAGCTTACAAATCTAGAGAGAGTTTACTACATCAAGATTATGATGTTGTGTAATAATTGGTGTCTAAGCTCTGATAGCCTCTGAGAAAATATTTATATCTGCATCATAATGAGAAACATTCTGGAATAAGGCAATATCTGTTTCCTGGAATTAAAAGAAGGCAAATGGCTCTTTTGCTTTAAAATGTTAGAATTTAAAATGGTGGGAAGATAGAAAATTTGCAAAAAAAAATACAAAGAATGTGCTAATATGGAAAATTAATCAGTAAACAAAATTATTGCCTTTTTGTTATAGTCTTTGTAACTTAGCCACTATGCTAGTCTCCTTCATAGCTGTAGTGATAGTGAGGAATAGACATATTGTCCAATGACCAAAAAGGAGAGGACATTTTACCCCTAGACCTTCTAGGCCAATTGAAAACATTTACAAAACTGGTACATATTTGGGAAAGTTGAATACCAAAATAAAAAGAAAGAAAAGGAGGAGAGGAGAGGAGGATTGCCTTTAAAGAATGTCTACATTGAAAAAAGGTTCATTTGAAAATTGAATATATGGGAATGTTGCATATAAAATTGCTCGGCATTTAAATGTGAGGTGAAATCTCCTAAAACTTGAATGGATCTTTTCACACATCCCTGTATAAAGGACCTGAATCTGTATAAGGACCCAGAAACTCCTGGAGGGAGAAAAGAATGACACATATTGTGTAAGTAATAACACAGGCTAGATGTTCAGTGACTTACATATCCTGTTCAAGCTATGCAGCAAGTTTGGATTCAGGATAAAAAGAAGCTTTGGAGCATGAAGAGGCACCTCTGTAGAATCTGTCACCAGCTCCTGAAACCAAGGATCTTTTCCAAGGGTTGCATTGTGGCTGCAAAGGACCACTTAATCTTGTCATTATTTGATTTTGGAAAAGATGCAAGTGCTTTAAGGGGTTGCCTATCAGGGTACATGGTTGCTCCTGCATGCTTTCAAATACCTATTTCCCTACCTAACTGAAGGACTGCAAAGCCCTAATATCTACCCATTGTCTTAGCCCAAGTTTCTGGAACCAATGCCAGAGAATAATTTTTAAAGCACAAGCTACCAGTTCCAATCAATACCCATATATTGGGTCACTTGGGGACAAGCAAGGCAGCCCAGAAAATCATGTGCAAATGATGAAAAATATACAGTAGATATTTGACTTTTCAGAACTGCAGCTTCCTTCTTTTTCTACTGTTGCAGTATCAGGAATTAATTTAAGGGCAAACAGGGGGAAGGAATAAGCAATATAAGTGATGGAAAAAAGATGTATGAAAGACTACAAGAGACTAGACAAATGGCTGCAAGAAATGGAATCTCATTTATCTCATCAGGAGACTTTGTTTATAATGCATCGATGTGTAACATGGTATAAATGTGTCAAACTATCCTAAGGAAGGTAGCTAATCATACAGAAATTTCTTCAACTCTATTTGACATACAGTACCGATAGATTCTTTGCTTGAACTGCAGAAATGGCTTCAAGAATTTGAAGAATTTGGAATAAAATCTTAAAGAAGCCAGGCTGTCTTAGAAATAAAATATGCACACGATTGTTCTTTCTCACTGTCTTTTATGAATAGTTGGCATTTTTATTATTGCTTTGTTTTGTTGTTACTTTGCTTTCCATGTGGGAGTTCTTCAAAGGGAAACATGGATTCATTGCTAGAATAGGTTTAATTTAAATGCCAAACATACTTTTCAATTATTCTTCATAAAAGCTTATAAGAATCCCTTTCTGGTTAGGGACAGATCATCATGGAGAATATCTATTGATATCGTCTATAGAAGTAAAAAAAATGATTTGATGGTATCAATCAAATCAATCAAAAAAAGTGGGGGAGAGGAAGACTTTTCAATGGCAATACATTTTGGAAACCCAAAGGATTGAAGAATATGAAGAAGAAACCTTAGAGAAGGAGGAGTTAGTCCAAGAAAAAGCCATCTTAAATAGACAATCAACACAAAGAATACCACAAAGATGAGGAAAAAGAAGGTGGGTCAAAATGGCAGATTCAAGAAAGTAACTAAAATGGGGAATGTCTGTAAAAATTGGAAAGATAGAAAGAAACAGCAGAAAAGTAAAAGGGAAGGAAGATATAGAGAGAAAGAGGGATATAAATCAGAGGGAGGAAAGATTTGGAAAAATAAAAGGGAAGAGAGGTAATGAGGAACAGGAACAGGAAATAAAGAAATCTGGGAATTGTAAAATAAAAGAAAAAAATGTTTATTTAGAATACATAGGGATAATGGTTCATGAATTGAGAATGGGAATTCCGCATTGATATGAGGGGTGATAATAATGTACTTTGCAATTACAAATCATAGAATATAGACTATTGAGAGGAGGGAGGGTCATTGATATCTCCTTAGAAGGTGAATGTATGTTCTTATTTTTATTGCTACAAGAAAGGTTAATGCTTACTATATATATTGAAATAATTGAAATGAATTGTGAGGATGTTTAAAAATGAGATTAATATCAGTGACCAGGATTAGCAAAATGGATTAATTGTTTCTTTTTGTTCTATTTCTTTTGTTATTATAAATAAAACTCTATGGAAGTAAAGAGAGAAAATACATTGCAGAACCTGACTGAAAAGTATAATGTAAAGTAGTTCATTTTTTTAGGGAATGGTTATTATTATAACTAATTAAAATAAATGTTTAATTGAGAATTAAGATGAGGGAATTAAGGTATATTCAAACCACTGAGGTGACACCCCCCAAATTAGTAAAAGGGGAGGGGAAATTTATTTTTCACTCTGCGTGTAAAAGCTTGCATTAATTTAGATTTTAAGGAAAGAATATGTGATGGAATTGCAAATCTGACAGACAAAAGAATTAAAAGGGAATACATATGAAGATATGGGAATTATTAGGGAGTTAAATGAGAAAAGAGTACTTTGGAAAAGGCTACATTTAAAAGAAATATTAATGTTTAAGAAATATATTTGTGAATTGAGAAGATGTTTAGAATGAAAGTAATATCAATGAATAGATTTAATTTGTTCCTTTTCTCATGTAAAAGTTGAAATGGACAGGTAATAATAGAATTAAGTTAAAATGGATAAGTTAGAAAGTTGAATGCTAAAATGAATATATAAATACTGTCAAATTTGCATGTAAAAGTGGTAACTTGGAATTATGTTGTATATTGAAAAGAGCTCTTTTTTACTTTGTTTTGGAAAAATTGAATAAAACTTGTTTAAAAAAAAACATCCTCTCCTTCTCTTTGCCTGAAAGACTCCCCAAACTCATGGACTGAACAAAAAAACATAAAATAGTAGTTCTCAACCTGTGGTCCACAGACCCCTGGAGTGGGGACATGATATCAGAGAATGTCTGTGAAGGTCTGAAGAAATGTTATAATTTAAATCTTGAGACGTCTTGGGAGTCCGTGGCCATGATCTTTGACCACAAAAGGTATTTAAAGAGGGGTTTGTGGGGAAGAAAAGGTTGAGAACTACTGGCATAAAATATATTCCTAATAGCGCTTCCCACAGAAAATCCATTAGTAAATGGTCATTTCTAGGAATTACTCAGCCACAGTCACAAGTTTTATCAAGGACAGCATTACTTCAAAGACTTTATATTCCCAGGTATCTTGGGCATTTATATGTTTGTATGTTTAAATATTTATTTTATACTACAAATAAAAAAGAGAATGGAAATAATTTACAGGCAAGAAATATACACCAAAATAAATTTTAATGTGCTCAAATTTTCTATTCTTTAATTAGACATTTCCTTCACAAAATTTTACATGTCTAGGTATTTGATAAAGGGATGAAGTTAAGATTTATGTAGATGAGGCTGTGCATTATTGTTTCTCTCTTTGCATTCTAGATCTGATCAATGCAGAGAAAAATAAGATTTTACACTTAGGCAAGAAAAACAAATTGTACAGGTATAGATTAGGTGAAATTTGGCTCAGTAGTGGTAACTGTAAGAAACATCTTGGAGTCCTACTGGACAACCACTTAAATGTGAGCCAACAGTGTGTGGAAGCAGTCAAAAAAACAAATGCAATCCTAGTCAGCATTAAGAAAAGGATAGAATCAAGATCACTGGAAATACTAGTACTGCTTTAGAAAGCCTTAGTAAGACTATGCTTGGAATATTTTATTTTAAATATTTTATCCAGTTTTGGTCACCACAGTATTAAAAAATGTTGATATTCTGGAAAGAGTGCAGAAAAGAACAACGAAGACAATTAGGGCATTGGAGACTAAAACATATGAAGAACAGTTGCAAAAATTGGGTATGTTTACTCTCATTAAAAGAAGGACTAGGGGAGACATGATAGCAGCGTTGCAATATTTGAGAGATTACACAAAGATGAGAGGGCCAACCTATTTTCCAAAGCATCAGAAGGAAAGACAAGAAACAATGGATGGAAACTAATTAAAAAGAGAAGCAACCTAAAGCTAAGGAGAAATTTCCTGACAGTGAAAACAATTAACGAATGGAATGTCTTGCCTTCAGAAGCTGTGGGTGCTCCATCATTGGAGATTTTTAAGAAGAGACTGAACAGTCACTTCAAAATGGTAGTCTCCTGCTTGAGCAGGGGGTTATACTAGAAGACCTCTAAGGTCCCTTTCAACTCCGTTATTCTGTGTTCTATGTGAATTCTAGTCATGTGTGCATAAATACAAGCAGAACTCTATAGGATTGCAATTCCTGTTCAGTCAACTGCTTTGACTGCATGGAGTAGACATTACGATATAATGTTTTATTGAACATTAATAGAATTTTCTTCAGACCTCACTGTTCAGTTCAGAAGGTCTGAAAATAAAAGAGCAACAACTGATTCACATGAGATATACGAAGTACAAAACCAACATGAGCAACCTTTTCAATCTCATGTATTCTCTGAACCAACTGTAGAAAAATAATGGTGTGCATGAAATCATGAATATTATAAGACATTTATACTCTACAGAACTGCAGTGTGATTTCGGTGTCTTGATTCCAGCGGAAAGGATTTGTGAATTCTCACAAATTAGTGAAAGTCCTTTACACAGTCAGTGAAAAACAACATAGAAGGAAATGTGACATGGAAAAAGCAAGGGAAATGGAAACCATTTTTATATTAATGGAAGTCTAGTCAACCCTTTACAAAGGGTGGAAAAGAGAAAGATGTCAACTAAAAAGATACTCCTTTGGTCTTTTTAGCTACATGAAAAAGGGAGTGGGGGAAAAACAAGGCATTCCTTAAATGCCTAGCTAATCACCCCAGTAGCCCAAAGTTGTCGGAGCATAAGAAGATTATTGGAGAGCATGATGAATGACTCTTGGAGATAGATGTGTACCATTGGAGAAGTCACATCCAGGGGGTGGGGAAAGACCAGGATCAAGGGGGAAATGTATGATGTAATTTAGTATCAGCTGCATCCATTTTACACCAACATGGCCACTCCTAATAAATCAATTTACTTTTCTCTGAGATGCGGCTAGAGACTTTTGATTTGAATGAGGGTAGATTTGTTGGAGCCCAGACAAAAGAGGTGCTAAAAGTTTGAATAGAGAGAGGGAGAGGGAGAGGGAGAGGGAGAGACAGAGAGAGATTGCTTCTGAAATATCAGTTGCTGGAATTGTCTTCTTATAGCTTCTTAACTTTGTTCAATAAGGATTATTTATCAGAAATTCTTGAATTTTTGTGAACTTGCCTACTTAATTCCAGTCCAAGCTTGTTGAGTAAAGCCTGACTATTAATAATAGTAACTTTTCACTTCCTCTAAAAAGTAACTTTATTTTGATTTCTTAAACTGTGGTCTGGTAATTGATTACTAAGCCATTAATTCTGAAATCAGTAACAACTTTCTCTTGTATGAAGACCAAGGCCATGGATCTGCATTAGAACCATGTAGATGCTCAAGTTGATTATTTGTCTTAAGAAGTATGCCAGATGACCAGGGGTGGGATTCTACAGATTCAGACCGGTTCAGGCAAACCCCTTGCTCCGAAGATCAGCTAGCAGTGAACCAGTTCACTGCAACGAGCATGTGGGCCCGCCCATCCCTGCTCTTTCTTGTGCTTTATTCCCTTTTGTGAGAGCACAGCTGATTCATGTGGCAGAGCAGTTTGCCAGCCTCAGCTGTTTTAGTCACAGGGACTGCAGAAGAAGGTAAGTGTGCATTTGGCGCGAACATGCGATCACCGAACCAGTTGTTATACTGGTGGAATCCCGTCCCTGCAGAAGACACAATGGATTGGACAGATTCTGCAACTGTCAGATTCTGTACAGCTTTTCAGTATGATGTTACTTCGTTCCTTGCTATCTTCACACAAACAATGGAAAAACAACATAATGACAAATCTGATCATTGCAAAAATAAGGACACATGAAAACTGGCCTTCCAATATAAAAGAGGAGACTGGAACCCATTATAGATGGCAAGAAGGAGAATCTAGAGATAGCCATTGAGTTGCAATTAAAATTAGGGCCAGAATTTTTGTTGCCAAGCAAGGCAGTTGTTAATGGAGTTGCACACAATGTTGTGATCTTTTCGTCATGGTTATTAAATGAATCACTGTATTTATTAAGGGAATCTTATAGTCATTAAGTGAATCCAACTTTGTCCATTGACTTTGCTTGTCAGAAGCTGATTGTGAAGTTGCAAATGATGATTGCATGACACCAGGATGCTGCAATTGTTGTAAATACATGCCAGTTGCTGACCATGAGAAAGTTTCCACAGACTTAAGTCCAAGAACCATTTTTTCAGTGCAGTTGTAATTTTGAACAGTCACTAAATGTATGATTGTAAGTCAAGGACTACCTGTACAGAATTGTAATGTTATTTCTAGGGTGAATTTGCTCTTGAAATATGCTTGCTACAATTGTCTTTTTATGGCTTCTTACCTTTCTTCAATAAGGATTACATATAAGACCTTCTTGTAGTCTTGTGAGTTTCCTAATTGGTTCCAGTCCTGTCTGTTGACTGAAGCCTGACAGGAATGCTTCACGAATAGAAACATGTTGCTTGATTATCAACACCTGATTAACTTGCAGGTGAAGACGTTAACTGACTCCAACAAATGTACAGCTTTACATGTGAAATGAGGGGTCAGTAAAGCTTTTTTACCTTCTCACTTCCAAGGAAACAAAACTTCCACAATGGAAAAAATATATGGATACATCTGGTCCCCTTTTAACCTGGGATTTCAGTTCACATCAAAGACCTCTATCTGAAGGATTCTGATCTGAATCCCCAGGTTAACCAGAACTTACTTCAGTTTTACTTCTTTTCTATGGAGAAAAAGAAAGGAATCATTTATAAATTCTGCCCCTAATTTATAGATTGAAAAAACAAAAAGATAATTTCTCTGAATGTTAACTAGAAGAAAATCTGATGAATAACAAGTCACCTTTGGTAACAATGGTGTATTTTACTATACATAACCAGTGGGAAGAAATTTCATCATGGTATCTTCTTTGGGGATTTATTTGAAATGTGGGAAGTGAAGAAAGCTGCCAGGCACTGCAGGGCTGATTGTACAATGAAAAATAGGATACTTACACTTCCCCTTTGGCCCTCTTTAATGAAATATGAGCAGGTTCTTCACAATCCATCTTTGGTTTTGTTTGGTTTTGTAATTGTCCTCCTAAAGTGCATTCTCTTTCATCATACTGAATGAGAAATAGTACAGGAAAAGCACAGGACAATTTCTCTGACCAGTACTAACTTATTCTGACTTATCAGAATAAGTTAAAAGGTTCCTATCAAAGCTGAATCAAAGTAAGCAACTTCTGTAGCAAATCAATCATCATTAGGATGTGCTAAGTGGGATTCAGCCAATGTCTAGCCTTCACAACACACACCAATCAGGGAGAACAATCTATTCCAAGTCCTTCATCACAGCATGAAATTTCAACCCTGCTTATACTGTATGTTAGGGACATAGCACAATTCTAAAACTTCTATCAAATGATTTTAAACACATCCCCTTTTCTCTCTCTTTGTTTCTTTGTCTCTCTTTCTCTATCTTTTTCTGAAATAAAAGAAAATTTCCAATGAATTATCCTAGTCATTTTGAGCAACAGAGTAGTGCTAGAGAAATCTTTGACAGGCTAATTTTAAATTACACAAAAAAAGACTTTAAAATCATTTTTCCTGGTATGCTTTTCTCATATTAGCGACAACTATTCTGATTTATAGTGGATTAACATTATGCACCCTCATTATTTGATTATATGCACTTTTCTATTGTGAGGTATCCTAAAAGAAGGAAAAAGGAAAGCTAGTTCTTTTCAATTCATTCTTTCAAAAAATGTGCAACTACACTTTTACACTGCCTTGTCTTCTAATTGTTTACAAATGGCATTCACTGTTCTTACTAATGTACATCAACCAAAACTGCTCCATGTCAAATTGAGTTTTCATTTCTTATTCCTCTACTTCAAATGTTTAATTCTAACTGATTCCAGCAAAGAATTCTGCATTTGCTCTTGCTTAAATTTTTATTTAATGAACACTTTTCATGTACTTAGTGTACAAAGCTATTCCCGGGGTGGGATTCTACCAGTTTGCACCTATTCGCTAGAACCGGTTATTAACATTCTAAGCAGTTCGGAGAACCAGTTGTTAGAAGAAATTACTGGCCTAATCCTGTAAGGAAGGCAGGAAGGA
>JANHFN010000267.1:94813-105154 GCA_032468175.1 Toxicocalamus goodenoughensis
AAACTTTCTGACAGTGAGAACAATCAACCAATGGAACAGCTTGCCCTCGGAAGTTGTGGGAGCGCCATCAATTGAGACTTTCAAGAAGAGATTGGACTGCCATTTGTCAGAAATTGTGTAGGGTCTCCCGCTTGAGTGGGGAGTTGGACTAGATGACCTACAAGGTCCCTTCCAACTCTGATTATCTGTATCTGTATCTACTTTGGAAATATACAACCTACAAATGAAAAAGAACATAATAAATTACTCTAGTATTTCTACTAGTTATGTTTCATACAGTATCTTGCTCCTCTCAAAAATAAAAATGATGTACATACAATTGTCTGAATTCTAAAGCTAAAGCCTATTTAATACATTTTCCACACATACTTTTTTCTTCTATCTTTGCCCTGATACAATACATGTACCTAAAATAAGGTGTGGAGAGAACTTAAGGTTGATAGAGTTGCATGTTTATAGATTCTCGTTTTGTTGGGACCTTAATAAAATAGGAGATCCTTTTACTTTTTAATAAATGAATTAGTTCATTCAAAGTAGTATCATTTAAAAAAAAAACTGCCAACAATGGGAAAACTTTTAGATGTTTGGATGAGAAGTAGTGAGTTTGATTTATATTATACAAAATTGTCTAGTTTGCTTTCCTCCCAATTATGTACAAGACTTAATGCAGCAATTTATCAATATCTGCTTTTTTCTGAATTTTGTGTCAAAAGCCCCATTTTAGCAAAAAAAAAGGTTTATACCTTAGGAAAGAATGCTTAGTATCCTGCATTACATTAAATGTGGAAAATTATTTGACAAAATGGTCCATATTAGGAAAAATGAATGCAAGAATTCACATATTAGGGAATAACAAGTATGAAAATGGCTCTACTGTGAGAAATGTGCTTGGAAATATGAATTTCTTACAGGCTTAAAAATCAAGAAAGTAAGCAATCTTTATTTGCAGTCAAAAGGCAAGAATAATAAAGCAGAACATAGAACATTTTTAGCACAGAAGGCAATATAGCTGAGTAAGACATCAACAAAGTAGCTATATAATATTAAATGATAAATAGCAAAGATTGTTAAACAACAATTGTCTACCGTTCTAGAGATTAGCTAACTGGATGTTTGTGAAAATCCTCCTTTTCTCTGCTACAGTGTTCATTAGTTAAAAGGGAGTTGTTAGATGTATCCACCAGGCTGAATTAAAAGCTCATTGAAAGGACAATCTCTATTTCCTCTATTTTAAGGGCATCAACACTCTTTCAGTGAGGTGTTACTAAACATTCCATTTAATGAAACAGAGGAGAGAATGTTGTGTCTGCTCTAGGCGAAAGTTTTTCTATGATGGACATAGAATGTTAGCTAAATAATTAGCACAGGAAAAGGCTTCCAAGTTTTCAAGCCCTCCCTGTACAATAATGAACTTATACTCAGGTCTCTCTGGACATCATTAATGAAAATCTGTTGCTTCAGCTCCATTGACTTGAGCAAGGTCAAATATTAAGCACACATGCCACAAACTCTTATGTCTGAATCTATGCCTTTCCTTAATGCTGATGTGGAATTATTCCCTGGGATCAGGGAACAAGGGAGCTGTTGGCGAAAAGTAATCTTAAGGTAGGAGAGTCAAACAGGAGCCTCAGCTGTGACTAGTCTGGTCTCCAGCTGTAGTTAAAAGAACTTGGATACACCACAGGCGATTTGCAGGAAAACTGTAAAATCTGATCTGTATTACCTATAGAAAACTTAAATTAGAGTGATTATAAACCTGCTCACAGTATAACAGATGGCTAATAACCTTTGCTCTGAAGATTTTTGTTGCAGTGGGTTCATAACTGCTGTCATTTCTGTAGGCAGACTTAAAAGAATTTGCAAACTAATAAAGAATTGTGCAACCCATTGCAAAAAAATGTAACAAAACAAATTTTATTTATTTACATTACATGTTTCTTAATCACCCACTTCCCTGAGACATGGGCTCTGGACGATGTACCATATAGTCAATAAACTTAAACATTAAAATCATTATAAAACTTATAATTTAAGATTATAAAATTTAAAATTATAGTATTGGGAAAATATATAATCCTAAGGAATTAAAGATAACCACTATGCCTATACTGAATAGGCACACATTGATAAATGTTCAAATCGTTTAACATTTGGAACAAGCTACTTGTGTGGATGAATTCCCCAATAAGCAAAGATTTGGATTTGATGGCTGAAATAATTGCTTCAGTATTCTAAAAATACTCATTTCACTTTAATTTATACAACTTTCTTCTTTCCCCCAGCCTCCTCCTGTTACCCCTGCTTTTTTTCCCCTCTTTTCATTCAATTCTGCCTTATTCTTGATCACAGTCTGGATATGTCCCTACAATTTTCTTGGCAAAGCTTTTCATAAGCCATTTCCAAGGGCTGTAAGAAAGTGACTAGTCCAAGGTCCCAATTGGCTTAGGTAGAACTAGAATTCAATCTACTGACTTCTAGTTGATGCCTTAACCACTACACCAAACTGGCTCTAACCCATGCTTTACAATTTAATAAAAGGCCTCCAAAGATCAGCCAGGTTTCTTGGGATTTAACTGAAATGCAGGAAGTCTTGATGGCCTCCAGAGGGATTGTCATACCAGAAAAGACAAAGGATTAAAGGAAATAAGCATGTGCTTAGTTCATAAAGGGGACACAACAGCATTATTCCCCTAGCTATCATGCCCTTAATTCTTTTACTAATACACTCAACTATAGCTGAATTTTTGTAATTGTCCTTATCTGCCATGTTCAACATTAACTATTTTATTAATTATTTTATTTTGAGAATTTATATGGTTGCCCACTACTTTCAGTGACTATATGTGACTTACAAATGTATTGTTAAAAGCAGTGTTTTCTGTAACATGCTGAATGACTAAATTTTTTAAGGTTTGGCTTAAAGGTATCATTAAATGTCATATTTGTTTCCATCTCATAGTGTGAAAGTTTCACTTTCTTCAAATATAAACACAGTTTTGCTGAGTCTGGCTAGCATTTAACTCCACAACTGACACTTATGTTCTTTATTTTATTATTTCCTTTCCTGATTCTATTAGTGCTGAATACATTTTTAAAAGTTTATATTTAATCTATTTATCGTTTTCGGCCTGGAGAAAGGCCTGGAATAAAACTAATTTTTTAATCTCATTTCACCTTCAGCACTTATTGAGTTTTAAACTATGTTATTTAAACTGTGGAGGGCTCAAAGAATGCCATTGTTGACCTTAATACAACCCTGCATTAGCTTTTTAATTGTGGGTATTATTTTAAAGATGACTTCTTGCAGTCATAATATGTATGTATGTATGTATGTATGTATATATGTATAATATTCTATGAATTTAGCCAACAAATTTTCTAAGGAATTGTTTCTCTGCTAGAGAAAGAGCTACATTTTAAAAATCCCTTTACCCTCCATTCTAAGTTTAATTGCATGATAATGGCAGTACTATAGGTCAGCTCAGAAGCTAGCTGGCAATCCATTAGCTCATATATTAATAAATTGCATAGTTACAAGGACTAAGGTACATCTGAAAATTGTCACAAAAAGTTATCACTACATAAATATTTTCGCAACATTATTTTGCTGGAGAAGTTCATTGATAAATCTCTTGTTAAATAAGAAGCACAGCACACTTTCTTAATGCAAATGTGAGATGGTACCATACGTTTATTTTTTAAATTATTATTATTATACATTAGGATTTACTGCATTGTGAAACAAGCACACACAGAAACAATTTCACCACAATGCATATGTCTTGAAACTGAGTGCTATAACTCTTTTCATACTATATATCGAGCTGTTGAGTTTCATTGTGTTGTTAAAGTGATGGAGCAGGTGTTTCTATTAATCTATTGTAAACGTCTGTGAAATGTTTTCAACTCTAGTTACTGCTCCCCAGATGAGCCACTGATGCAGCTTCAGTAGTTTTATTTATTTGTAGATAGCCAGATATGTGTCGCATACATTCTAATAGTATCACGATGTCTAATAATTTCTGAATAATTTATCTGAATAATTTACAGAAATAAAAAGGATGAATTAACACCATCAACCAGTAAGAGTTCATATAACATTTACTTTTATTTATATATCTCAACTGGAATGCCACCTTCAGTAAAAGAAATAAACAAGCAAGAGTATTGAAGAACATCAGGACATATTTTAAATGATCCTGGGCTGTGGGTTCAGTTTTCTTTGTGTTGGAACACAAGAGCAAGTGAAAGTCTTCAGATATAAAGACTAGAGGTGCTAAAGAATATTTGTAATACACATATTTGTAATCAAAACAGTCAAAAGGCACTAAAAGTGAAAGCAATTATACTCTGGATTGCTCATTTCTCCAAATTTTGCAATGCAGTTACTGGTTCCAAAAAAGAACCCATAGGCATGTGCATGAATTCTTATTCTAGATAAAATGTACATAAAACTATTTCCTGGGAGTAATGAATATTAGATAAATGTGAACGTTCATGCTTTTTAAAAAGAAAAACAGGAACTGGAATAAAGTGAACAATATATATGAAACTTATGTCATTTTAAATTGACATCTATTGTCCTTAAATATAAAGTTTAGATCAGTCTCTTAGATCAAAAATATTGGAGACAATGAAGATTGGGTGTAAAAAGGAGATTCAGGCATCAATCTGAATTGGATTAACAAAAGAGGAACCTGCTTAATCCAGGAATCAGCATGGAAGTCTCCATAGATTAAATAAACCATGCTGCTCTGTTTGGTTCTGAACATTCAGATTGTAAATTTTCTTTGGACCTTCTGATCATGGCTTATTTAAGACCCAACAGCATCTACAGCAGGAGCAAAACTACAGACAGCTTAGAGTTTGTTTAATCCTACTATTAGCAGATTGTTAAATTTCTATGAATTTTATCAAGCTCCATTCAGGCCTATCCATATTTTCATTTCCTTGAATGAACTTTTTGCCAGCACTCACTCAATCAATGAGGAATTGGAAAGCAGGTTCATAACTTTTTAAGGAAAAAAATTACAAATTAATCTGTTGGTACGGGCTAAGTGGCAGGTAGAAGATCTTGGTTTATATAGATCAACCTCTAGGAGACTGATTGCTGTTTTTGCTGCAGGTATATCAAAACCAACAGTTTCTTGTCCATTAGATTTATAAAATAAGTGTATTTTTCCCCAAAGGAAATGACATGCTTTATTACATAGATGAGAACAGATTTCATAGGCCATAATAGCATCCATCATTATTATTATTTTTAATTAGTTAAACTAATTCAAGTGGTGGACATTTAGAATGCTGCAATGTACTGTGCATGGGATTGCCTTTGAAGACCATCCAGAAGTTAGATCTAGTCCAGAATGAAGCTTTGCAAACAATTCTAATTGTTCCATTTTTGTCCATGAGTTGCAGTGCCTTCCAATTTCTTTCTGGGTACAATTCAAGGTGATCACCTCTTCTTGGGAGCATATGTCCATTCCACCAGGTAAGCTAAGATAGTTGTGTTTCAGGAACTTTCACTTAAATACTGTCACCCCATAAGTATGCCTTTACCTACCGTGACACATGCCTTGAGGAAGACTCTTTCTCTTGCAATTCAGGTTCTTATCACCCTAGTCTTCCAGAATGCCTTGAAGAGCTGGCTGTTCTCAGAAGCATTTGGAGTGGGTAAATCTGGAGTATTTGCTATTGCAGCCCTGAGATCTTTTTGTTGCAGTTTTGTGATGAGTATTTTTAATTATTGTTTTATGAGCCACCCAGACTTATGAAATATAAGAAATATTCATCTGGGATATTTGTATAACTATTTGAGAAAGTTACATGGATGAAAAACAGGCAGGGAAAGACTGGTGAAAAAATAATTGCATTTTATTTTTCAGGTTTTTTAAAATCAGCTCTAGAAAGTACAATGGAATATTGAAATGAAACAATTTTATTTATTTAAATATGTATCATTTATTTTATAATACTTGCATTATTCTGCCTACATTCATGCATATATCTATTTTATGATATTTCTATCCCATCTGCTCTTTGTATTACATTATATAAAATCTAAAGCCATGAAATGAGAATCAAATAACTTTTAAAAATCATATGAAAGTTAATAAATGATCCCACATTCAGCTCTTCGGGCTCCACAAGCTTTTTGGAAGAGACTGGGCTTAACAGTTCTGCTAAAAAGTATTGAGTGAGGATACATCCAGACTGCTAGATTATTCCAGAGATCCTATTTGGGATTCTCTATCTAATACCGCACTGAAATTTAAAGTGGCTGCACGATAAGCAATGCTGATTTCTTAGCATCTGTGAAAGTGAATTGAATATTTATTTTTAAATTTAGGGCATTCCTAATATCAACGTCCTAGGAAACTCAGTTACACAAGGAAAAAAAAGAGTTAGATCATCCACTTCTTTGGAACTGAACTAAACAAAAAAACAGCGTATCTCTGAATCCTGAACAAAATGTGGGTTATAAGTGTGCAGTATTGTCCATGTTGAATGAATGGTTTTTTAATATATTATTTCTTAAGCAGTATATGCCAAATCAAACATCTGTAATGTGTACCACAGCTCTTTGAATTTGTTGTATGGGCCATTTATATGAAAAACATAAAAGTAATCTTTGATTTACAATCATTCATTTAGCAACCATGCAAAGATATAACGGTGCTGAAGAAAGTGATATATGACCAGTCTTCACATTCCCTGCTGACACACAATCATTGGCAACTGACAAGAATCAACAGCTTCTGACAAGCAAAATCAATGGGGAAGCCAGATTCACTTAACAACTGTATGTTCCCTTAATGACCATGTTAATTTGCTTAATGACCAGGTGTCATTCATTTCATCACATTGCTTAGCAATGAAAGTTTCAGCCCTTGACTTATAATTGTGCTTGTACATCAAGGACTATTTGTATACATTTTGTGAATTAGTGCAGACATTTTCCACTTTCTGGGAAATATATTAGACTTCAACCAGTGAACATTTACTAATATAACCAGTGTGCAACTAGTGTGTGATGAAGCTTTAAGGCACAACAGGTAAATAATTACAACTTGGCAAGCTACCTTTTGCTGTCTCTTTTCCATTTGTTAAAAAGAAAGAAAAATCCTAAATGCTTTTAAATTGGCCTCCAGACTACACTTAAGGTATGATTTTTGAACAATTAGAGGAAGGAACAAAAGGGTCCTTGCTCACCTGTGCCAAATTACAATAAGGATCTCAGCATCCCCCTACCTAGAGAAGCAGCTGCATCCAAGACTTGTATTTGTAATAGCTGTGAAACACGAGAATAACATTCTTCTGCATCTGTTTTTTTTCCCATCTCAGGCTTTTGAATGCCAAATCTTCCTCCTGTACTAATGATGGATAAATCAAAATGGTTCAGAATGTGATCTACTTTATGAGGAAAAAATTGCTGTGATCAGACCCTCGGGTGAGAACAAAACAGGTAAATTCATAGGCTGGTAATGTGAATTATTTTCATAAGCTCTATTTATTCATTCATTCATTCATTCATTTGTTTGTTTATAGAAGACTGGGCTCACACCCTATTTGATTATTGCCTATATAAGAGGGTGAGAGACAGATACCTCGGTCTATATACTGAATGAATGAGACATTCGGATCCCCATATCAAAACAACTTACCTTATGGGCAGCCAGAAACTGAAAATAACATTTAATACAGCACACTACTTAAGCAAAATAGTTTGGTTGAGATGGGCATATGTGGGACTGATTGGGGTAGATTGTAAGAGTGACACCGAAATATAATTTTATCATATTTTATATATGTATATATTAAATTATTGTATTTTATTCCAATTTCATTTTAAATCATATTTTATTCCAATTTCATTTTAAACCATGTTTTATCCAATTACATTTTAAATTGTTTTTATCAGATTTTAATAATAATTTGCATCTGGAACTCTGCATTCTGATATGGCCCAAAGGCTAATCAATAAAGTAAATGAAATGAACTTGTTTGTTTGTAAAATGTATTGGCTTCCCATCTTACCTCAGAATAACTCTGGATGGCTTACAATAGTGCTGTCAAGGTTCCAACCACTGCCCTAATGAAAACAGGAGCCTCAAGCAAAGTTTCAAGAAAAATTCAGTTGTTTATTAGGAGCAACATGTCGGTACAGAGCTAGTGAAGCCAGCTCTGACCCCACTGAGTTCACGCCTTGCCTCTGACCCTGTTTCCCCCACCCCCCAAGGTATGTCATCAATCACATTCCCCAACAAAGCAATTTTGCAGGTCATAGAAGTCACTCCCTCCAGCTGTTACTGGTTTTTGTGGAGATGGTTCTGACTTTGGCCAGCTAGGATGTGCATTGTTTTGACTGAGATGCAAATTCCACGATGCAGCTGCCAGGTTCGATTTCCCCTGGCCTATGGCAACTCAGGAACAGGTTAGGGAAGCTTTGCAAGTTGAAAAGTATAAAATGTAAGGGAGGATTTGGGGGGGGGGGAGACTACAAAACTATATCAAGTTTGCCAGCAATGTGGAAGTGTAATCTCGCCATTTCCCCTTATTCTAATTTTCCAGCCAGATTCAAGAAACTCAAAACCCCCAAAACTCAAAACTCTCTATATTACATGAGCAACTGGGTAAGAATCTTCTTTTACTATGCAGTACTGTAGCCTTAGAGCACAAGGATAAAGCACATCAAGATCAATCGTTACTATCTCAGACTGTGATCTCTGTGAACTTTGCAACATCATAACATCCTGGGAAACTGAGCACCATAAGCTGAATATCTAACATGTTAAAATCAATATAAATAAGCTTAACACCACTGGAACACAGCAAAATTAATTAATGTATACCAAAGCTAGTGTAGAAAAATGGCAGAATGACAAAAGTGAATTTGCTACTGTATTTAATGGTTGCAGAATAACTGCAGACAGAGTTCGGTTGACAGAATTTTGACAGCTAGAAATAATTCAGATCCATAACTATTGAGGTGTAGTCTTGGGTTATAGGCTCTTGTGAATTTCCATATTTAATGCCAAAGGACAGAGCTTCCACTTAAAAGTTCTCCCTTTGGTCTTAAAATAGTTAGCAACACAAAGCAGAGAATAGGAAAAAGGAAGTCTTAGTGATTTTATTTTTTTTTCTTTAAAAAGGGGAAAAAATTCTACAACTTCACATTTTGTGTGGGGAGATTAGATGTTTATTATTTAACCGTTTCTTCTTTATTCTCACATGTTTTTCAGGTCTACCGCGAATCAGTGGATACTTTGGGATCATTGGAGTCCAATCTTGTTCTTCTCCCAGTTTCCTTTGGAGACAGAGAAAGAAGGGATGTCAGACTTGAAACTAGCATACCATTTTCTTCACACTGTCCCAACTTATGTTTTGCCAATATGAGCCCAGCTGGACTTTAACTGCCAGTTTGCCTCCTTCTTCTCTTTCTTCTTGTTCCTTTGAGCTCTTTTGCTTGGGGTTAATTACAAGCTTCACAATTGTAGTTGTCTCTCATGAACAAATTCCATTGTGAATGTAAAATAGATGAATACACATGCACACACATATCTCTGTCATTTCTGAGAACAGAATAAAAATTCAAACTGTGAGAAATGCTTCTTGGGTAAATCCTGGGAAGTGGGAGTTGTCGGCACTCCACAGGCACGGTTATTCCTCCCCCCCCCCACTGTGCAACTGCTCTTGGGGCTGGATGTTCACTGCTGCTATCTGTAAGATGTGTCAATCAGCCCAGCAGGACCTTTCAGTCCCTCAGAGAAGGGCATCTGTGCTGGAGACTCTTTCTACCTTTCAAAACCATATAGAAGCATTGGGGGGTGAGATTGTGGAAGAGGAAGAGGAGGAGAAAGGTGGCCAAAAATGAGACAAACTATTTGTTTTTAATGATAGAACTATTTAGATGGGGTGGAGGAGACCATCCTTTAACACGGTAAACTTTCCTTCCCCAGTTTTATCCTCAAAACTCAGAGCAGCTGGAAATAAAAAAATAATAGAAAGAAAAAGAGCTTCTAAGGAGAGTAATAAGCTACCAGAGTTTTCGATGAGCTACTTGCCTTTTTTACAATAATAACTTGAACATAGAGCATTCTGAGCCATTCTGGCTAGTCTCTCCTCTCCTCTCCCCTCCCTTTCCCTTCCCTTCCCTCCCCTCCTCTCCATGCCTCTCCCTTCCCATCTCTTCCTCTCTCCTCTCTTTTTCTAATCATTTCTTTTCAATAAAATGAGAAAGAAGGGAGAGTGCTCTTTTTTTTTTAAAATAAAATTTTTTATTGGTTTTTTAACAACAAACAAACAAAACATACAAAACATAAAACCATCCAAATATTTACA
>JANHFN010000267.1:172327-185877 GCA_032468175.1 Toxicocalamus goodenoughensis
AAAGAAAGAAAGAAAGAAAGAAAGAAAGAAAGAAAGAAAGAAAGAAAGAAAGAAAGAAAGAAAGAAAGAAAAACAAAAAACCGGGCCATGCCATAATTTACTATCATCCCCACCTGAACAGTTCTACTGTTCTGAGTCAATTCAATAGAAACAAATTGCTTTTTATTTTTCCCAAGGAGATGTATTCAGTGACATCATCATGAGGGTTTGTCATGATCTTAATTTCAAGGTGGATGTAAGGGGTCATTGCATATCTCCTTCCTATGGCTTGTAGTATCCATGGTTTCTTTGATGTTTGTTAAATACCACGATTATTATAAT
Organism: Toxicocalamus goodenoughensis; assembly: GCA_032468175.1. Classification (NCBI taxonomy): domain Eukaryota; kingdom Metazoa; phylum Chordata; class Lepidosauria; order Squamata; family Elapidae; genus Toxicocalamus; species Toxicocalamus goodenoughensis. Next base: position 172,649 of record JANHFN010000267.1, read on the forward strand.
ATGGCTCTGTGACCAGACTTTTTTCCCAGCTCAGGAAGGAAAGAATAGAAAGATGTAAACAGCAAAAGAAGAAATAAAAAGGAGGCTCCATTGCTCAAGGGGAAAAATAAATTTGAATGAACATTTTGCCACAGTAATAATAGTAAAAACTCATGCTTTTTGACTTTAAAGTATGATGGTTGATGACTTGGCAGATCAGACTTGGCAGAAATGGGATGTATTAGTTTGAGAAGCAAGACTGGAAAAAATTAAAAGTAAAGTATTTTTTATCACTTTCCATTTTTATTTTACTTGGAGCCTTTGGCAAGTGACTGAGGGTGCAGTCCTTTGATTTAAATTCTGAAAAATTGGCAAAAGATCTATAATATTAACAGAACATTGATAGATTTCTCCCACATAAAATATATTCTGATATTTATGTATTATAAGATGTATATCCCACTTTTTATACAGAAGCACAAGGTAGGGGACATAGTGTTTCCTTCTATTTTTTCCTCTCAAAAACAACCTGAGGTAGGTTGTACTGTGATGCATAACTGATCTAAAGTCCCTCCATGAGTTTTTGTAGTCGGGAATGGATTTGAACCTGGGCTTTATAATCAAATAGCTTAATTACTATACCATAATGGCATTAGGCTGGTAGAGACTTTCCAATAATGATATAGAAATAGAATGGAGTCATGCTCAGATAAGAAGCATTTTTTTCTTATTCCATGTGTCTTCAGTGCACATTTCTTCAATTGGCAGATGCAAAAAAAAATCTCTTTTTTCTGCTGTATGCCTAATACTTAACTAGCTACAACTGAATGATTAGACAGCTATTGTATGATATTGCCTGAGTTGCAGGATTTTTCTGTTTTTCCCCTGACATAGCCTTTATTTCAAAAGGTATGCCTAACCCTAACCCTGATGGGGCTAAAATTTCATCTCCAGATTCCCATATCCAGGTTCTATACAACATAGGATCTAATCTTTATAACCAGTTGCATTTACAATGAGCCAAAAAGTGCACCATATGATACTGATATGAAAATATGGACAGATGCATAAGGCAATGGATTATCCTTTGGTTAGTTTGAAAGATTATCTAGGTTTTTTTTTAGCAATATCTAACACTTGGACTAGAATCACATTAATTCTGCATTTAATTCTGACTATTTGGCTTTCATAAGCATGTCAATGTCAGCATTTTGCACCAATTGGCAAAGAGTACAGCAGTATAAAACATAGTTTAGCATGGTCTATGGTCTTTCATTCTGTAACGTGATCTACATATTAAACAAATGAAACTAAGTCTGATCTGTCTAGTTGGGATTGCAGCTGGTACACCAAAAAAATCTGGCAAAATATTTTGCCATCATTTGTGCTTCCATTAATCATCTAGTTTTCCTATTGAAGGAACCTTTATCTTAAATGAACCAAGTTTCAACTTGTTCACCTCATGTCTCCCCAACTAACATGAGTCTCACAATATCCCAGGATTTTGAAGTTGAAAAATAGAGACAGAGCTGTATTTTGCTGACCCTATGGTCCAAAACTTTTGAATGATTCAGATATTTCATGTAGATCAGAAGTGTTATTGTGGTTAGTGATGGTGGTGGTGATGATCACATCTTTCACCATACTTAGTTGGAAGTCACATGCTAAATGGAGCCCCATTAAACACCCCAATACTCTGACTTTTTTTTTTTTTTACCAAGAAGTCACAAGCCACGTTTTTCTTCTGCTGACGATTTACTAGTTCTTCATCTGTCAAAGAAGGAACTATATGGAAACCCAAATGTCATTGGATAGGAAAAAAAAGCTTCCAGCATCAGTTTCTGAGACACTGCAATATTGTATAGTGCCTTCAAAACTCAACCAAGAATCCAGACCATCATAACTGACAATACTGAAAACTGCCAAGATGTCCAGGAGAATAAATAAAAAATCATTCTACCTATTCATTTAAATGTGTGAACTAGTATTTCCCAAACTCATCAATAAGATCACAGCTGGGGAGTTCTGACCGTTGAAGTCCACACATGTTTAAGTTGTTGAGATTTAGAAACACTGGTCTAGATTCATTTTGGTTAGCTTCCGTTTACCAAGGGCAACAGCAGATAAAATCGTGCTTTGAAAATAGTAACACTTAGTGTTCTTGTTACCTATTCTCTCTCGAAAGCTATACCCTCACATGAAAAATGAACTTTGCTCCACTCATATTTCATCAATGTATTTTACTGAAGTCTTCATTCTTATTCAAAGCACTGTTGCGGAGTTCATCTTACAATGTCTATCACTCATTGCAAATAAATCAGATCTGTTACCTCAAGGAGAAATATGTGAGCAATTGCAGTGATAAAGTTTATGCACAAACGTCAGAATTTTACCGGGAGGTGAGAATCCCAACTGTGGAAAAGGCAGAAATGAAAAATGTTTCATCCCAATAACAACAGCAACAAGAATATAAAGTAGTAATGGATTTTAAAAGGAAAAACTATGTATCATTTTTTATTCAAGCAATAGAAGAAGACTTGTACGAAAGTTCATTTCAGCTCTTCTTTTTTTCTTTCATTTGTAATGCACATGTGCTTTTTGCATAGATTCCTCTATGACACTTCCAATTTAGGAGGGAAGTAAATTGTTATTTACTTCCCATAATCTCATTTCAGCAGTGTCTGGTTAGTAAATAGGGAACTGACAGTACAGAAGAATCTTTATTTGGCAAAGCTCTTCTTATCCACAAAACATCATATAAAACATTTTCTGCTATTCCTAAAATGGTGAATTGTATTCTGATTGTTCCCTTGAAAAATGGAATAGCTCTGAAACACCTGCAGCAGCATTCTTTTCTTTTTTTCAAATGCTGTATGATAAAAGAACTTCCCAGAGTCCATTATACATATGGCTCCTGGATCATGTGTTTTTGTCTTCTTCTTTCTTTTCCTTCTCTTTCTTCCCAACTTCCTGGAATATCTTTCTGAAAAAGATTCACAGCAAGCCAACCTGGCTTATTTCCCAAGGAATTTCAAAGCCTAAATTTCACTGTATGTAAAACTATCAAGGATATGGAATGTAGTAGTTGTATATGCACAATAGCCATGTGCTGGTTATCTGGGAAAAACTTTTGAAATACAGGTGTAGTAAGGACAAATAGATGGGTTCTCAGCATGTGTTTGTAATACTAAAAAATGGCTTTCAAACAGAGCTTGAATATGTAAGCATGTAAGTGTATCTGATGGAGAACTTATCTGAAAAGTATGTAACAGACCAGGACCATCATATCCAAACAATTGATATTGCTTATGGGGCTGGGGTGAATGTGGTCAGGGTGGACATAGCCAGCTTAACGTCATTCATGTTAAATTTGTGGAGCATAAGACTATCAATGGCTATTTTAAACATTTAAAAGATTCATTACCATGCTTACCTCCAAACAGCAAGTTAGACAGATTACAACAAAACCACTCCTTATCAATCACAAACATGCTGCTATGTCTGTATTAACCCCAGGATGAGTGGTAGTGTGGCTTTCAACATCAGCTGCTGGAAAAAATTAAGGGAAGAAATCATTGGGATCATATTCTACTTGAGAGTTTTGTTGTAATCTGATTGGATTAGATCCCGGGGGTAAGTGTGGTTAATGTGGGTTAATACAATAGAAATGCTAAGGAAATGTATGCAGTTCCAGAGATGAAAATATCAACTCTTTTGAGAAATGTTCCGTCCAAAGGATGGTTATTTTCTGATTAGTTCCCAAAATGCAAATTAGTTCAGTTCACTTAAAAATCTAAACAAGATTCTTCCCATAATTTACTCTTGACTATTATTCATGACAGCATCAAAATGTTTTTATCATGATAACTGTATTAAGCAGTTAACAATCTCCCAGAGCAGATGAGCAATTCCTCCATAAAAAAACATGCTAATTCAGTCTTTGCTGTATCACAAAAGGTGTTTCATTCCATTTGGTTCTGCCCTTCTTGCTGGCAAATCAGTAAATCTAAGAAATTGGAAGAAAAGCTTTTACTGATTGCATTAATTTGGCACTGGGTCAACATATATAACATTTGGAGCATTTTGAAGGCTATCATATTAGCATATTGGTATCAATTGTTTCTTCAGAGTTATTGTATTGATATTGTATCCATCCAATAAGTAGTATATTGGATGATTAAAAAAGGTAACTTAGCTCATCCAGAGTTCTTATGACTATTCAGTTCAAGTGAAAATGGTTGAAAGGAGCCTTTTTCCTAGAGCCTTTTATTTTATTGTATTTAACATAAGAATGCCTTTCCAGCCTTTCTCTTTATACCAGCATGGCAAGGCATCCTATATACATTAACAAATCTCAAATATATTTCAGAACAATAGGTATAGTTAAAATCAAAATCAAAATGTTAAATCTTTACCATTAAAAAATTAATAATTAAAAGCTTGGCAAAAATATGTGTTTTTATTATTTTCCTAAATATTTGGGGAGAGGAGAGAAAAGTTCCTCTTTGGGGAATGCATTCCATAGCTTAGGCATCATACTGGAGCAGATCTTCTCTGATATACCAAAGCTTCTGGTATCAGCGGCACTCTTCAGAAAGGTTTCTCTTGCTAATCTAAATAACCAAGCAGTTTTCAATTTGGTCTTGTGCTGATTTCCCACTGAGAAAATTCAACCCAGACTCCATTATCCCCCAGAAAGAAATGTCAAGGTCACTGCAAAGTTTCTGTTCCTTTCTGTTCCTTTCTGTTCCTTCCTCTTCTTTTTATTTTTTATTTTAAATGGAATTTCTATAATGTTTTGGTAAATATACAAAATACTACAATGCTAAGATCAGAAGACAGAGATGAGATGAGATGAGATGAGATGAGATGAGATGAGATGAACCATTATCTAGATGGGCCAGACATTAGCACACTTAGATCATTTACATTGTACCTGATAATTACCTAATTTCTAATGACTAATAATGTTAATTTGATTTCCCACTTTAAAATGAGAGCCAACATCCAATGATGCATAGACATCACTGCTTTCTAAGTTAACCACTGAGAGCTGGAAAGTAACTGTCTTTTGCAAATTATGAAGAGTGTTTCTCATTAACTCACAGCCTTCCCATCATGTACTCCTCCATCTGTACAGTTTGCCCTTCTGCTCCAATCTCCATTAGATGCTACATCAGTAGGAGACACGTTATTATGTACATGTACTGTTTCCTTTAGTAGAACTGCCATGGTACTCCTCAATAAGCATGAGGAATGACTGTCCCTGAGTATTGTGGTCATCAACCACAAAGGACACAACATGGAGTTAAATGCAATCTATCCTGATTTGTCCAAATGAGCTTCTTGCCTAACTGCTTCCTTAGAAGTGAGCATAATAGAGAGCACTGCCCTTATGTAACTCATAAATAATCATTTTCATCATAATCTCCATTCCTGGCCATCTTACAGGCAAGCTTTGCAACTTCAGAGAAAGGAAGCTTTACTATTTCCCTGAAATGAAGATTATATTAAAATATTCTTTGTTTGGTATTCTTTTAAATCCAGACAAGCAGAACAAGAGTAACATAATTTATTGCTGATCCAAACATCTGAACAGAAAAGGCATCTTATTCGGTTACCATTGTAGAAGATGTACTTTTTTCAAAATCTCATGTATATTGGCAGTTTCTCTTCTGTCTGGAGTGGATCAAGTTATTAAATTAGCAAATCAGCAACCAATTCAGAAATACAGTAACTCAGAGGACAATCAGAAAGCAAAACACAGATCAAGTAAAGGATGAAAATTCCAAAAGACTCCAAAAGCAGATTTCAAGTTACATCTGAAAGTCAAGAGCTAGATCAAAATAAAGTCAGAAACTTTTAGCAAGATATTGTTTCCAGTTCTGGCTGTCCATACGGGAGAGCTTATAAAGCCAGGCTCCTAAAATCCAGGCCATGCTTCAGCCTCAAGACATTACATCTTCCAGAAGAATCTCATCTTAGACCTCCAGTCTTATTCCTAAATTGGATGAGAAATCTTCTGCTTTATAAAAATCTGAACTTGAAATTGTTTTTTTCCATGCTTTTCCTTTGTTTCTAAGTTGAAGAGGGTGTGAAGCATTTCATGGGCCTCTGACACAGAGCAGGATCAGGAATTATCTTCTGCCTCCCAATCAGGTTACACTATTATATACTTTATAATGTGAACAGGATCTTAAGCAAATGATTACATCATGTGCATTAATATAGCTATAAATGTTTGCTGTGACACAAAGGCACACATTTCTAGTTTATGCTTGTTAAATGAGTTACCTGAAATAGTCAGATTGCACATGTTAACACTGGTTTATGAAATGACATGTAGGCAAGGATGTTCATATAGCCATAAATTTATCTTATTTTATATATGACCTGTGCTTTTTCATAATCTCATTCAAGGGCCTTTTTAAATATAACTACCTTATATAAGCTTTAAAATACAACTTTTAAAATTGTTTTGACATATATGATTTCTTCTGAGAGGAGAGAGCTTTCTATGTTCACCAAAGCAATGAATGAATGTGATTTTCAACAACTTTAGCTTCTTGATAGAAATTCATTGGATATCCAGACAAAACAGGATAACAATCAGACAATAGGTAAATAGAATTATAGAGAATGTGCTTGAAACAAGTTGCTGGACTTGAGTGAGGTGAATCAATATTGCTTTCACAAGGTACTTTGAATCACGGGAAACTGACCATGCAAGCATAACAGATTAACTTCTGCATAAGCCTTGCAAAATGAGTCAAAAAAGCAGTTTTGCTTTTTAGAAGTGGGGGGCCTGCATTGTTTCACAAACCAACTTCAGAGAAGTGGATCACTTGAAATATTGCCAAAGTAAAACAACAGTTTTAAACTTCATACTGTCTTGCAAAATATAGAATTAAGCACGTCCTTTTAATGGGGTATCTTCTAAATCCCATGGCAGATTCTATGGTCACAATGATTTTGAAGTATACATGGACTCCTGGCTTGGAGAAATAATGTACAAATTACAGATTAACAAAGTTGGAAGGGCACTTATAGGTGATCTATTCCAACCCCTGCCCAAACAGACCTTACACCATTTCTGACAGGTGGCAGTCCAGTCTTTTCTTGAAAGCTTCCAGTAATGAAGCTCCTACAACTTCTGAAGACCAGCTGTTCCATTGGTTGATTGTCAGAAAGTTTCTCCTTATTTCCAGGTTGCATCTTCTCGCAAGTTGCTGTGCTGTTGCTATATATAATACTGTGGTGGTTGAAGAATGTGAACAACACAATGAGACTGAATGCTGAAGTGATACTGCCTAACCATTAAATGTAATCTTATGCAGTCAATGAGAAAATATGGATCTGGGGATTATACTGTTTTTCACTAACTGCATCAAGCTAAAGGCCTAATTCCCAGCATCATTGAATCCTTAACCTCTCTAACACCATCCAAAACTTTAGACTGTTTTTTTTTAAATCTGCCTCTTCTAGGTATAAAAGTATCACTTGTGTCATTAGAAGTCTCTGTGTTTTCTTCTTTCTCTGTGTTAGATGAGAGGGCATACTGATCTAGCTTTTCACTGACATTCATTATTTTATGCCCTTCATTCTGTCTCCTCACTAATCTAAGCAGCCCTAATCTCCTCGATCGCATCTTCTTCCAAACTCCTTCAATGCCCCCAATCATTTTCTTTGCCTATCTCTGACATTCCATTTCTGAATTCATTTTCTGTCTTTTTTACTAGGTAGAGGGTAAGCAAGCAAGTGCTCCAGAACTGTAAAACCACATTCTAGTAAGGATCATTATATACTCTATTCTATTGGGAGGATAACTTTTTTGTCTCTTATCTAACACTTTTTTTTATTCACTTGAGCTACTATAATAGACATTTTCATTATAGGAGTCCAAAGTATTTAGGTAATGGACAATATTCTTTTAGTAAGCCCAGACTAGGAACATTGGGTAGAATTCCAAAGGGCCTAAGAAAGTTAGATAATTGGGCAGAACAATGACACATTTAACTCCACTGTTGGCTTATAAAATATAATGTTCATCCAAAGGAAATTGAATTATTCATCTATATTACAACTAAATATTATTCCCACACCAAGCCATGCCATTATCTTCCTTTCTGAGATTCTCAGGTCTTGGTGGATAAAAAGCCTAACTCATTGCTATTGCTAAGCAACAACTCAATGTTAAGTCTCACACTGCTGTCTTCTTTTATTTATAACTGGCCAGAAAGACAATGGCAGAACATTGTTCATCTGCAGAAGCCATTTTGGCTTTATAGCAAATAAGTGGGATATGAAACACAGACTGACTGTGACATAAAGTTAACTGCCACCAGATAAATATTGCCAGTTAGGGAAATTGGGATAGAGGATAAAGACATTTTCCAGTGAAAGAACTCTAGTGAAGGCTAGAGTGTAGGCGAAGAAGAGGAGAAGAAGAGCAATTGCCTTTCCTTATACAGTATGTAGACTTTCTCTTATTTACATCTATTAATGAATCTGGGGCTGATTATGGAAATAGCATTGGTAAAGTATTCTCTTGAGGAACTCATTAGATGAACTTACTAACTTACTTTCAGTGCTAGAAAATCTTCCTGATTGTTCAGTTCACCTCCAATTACCAAAAAAAGCAAATAATCAAGCATCAAATTGACCACAATATAGTGTTATGGAACAGAGATCAGAGACAAACATTAGCTTCCTGAAATGGTACTCTCTTCCCTATTCCCAAAATGTATTGGATTATCAATTGAATCTACTATATTGGTGATAGTTTAGCACCTGCCATTACATTTTGATATTGGTGATGGGTTGGCATCTACTACTACATTTGAAGGATGCCAGAAAACTACATTGCCCACACAGATTAGTCATCCAACAGAGATGAATTCTTGAAGGGAGACAGGAAAAATAGTTGAAGCAAACTATAGCATCTGTCACTTGAGATTGTCAATCACTTTATCTAATGAGATTGCCAGCCATGATATTCAATTTGGTGAGTCACAAGTTATGGTGACTCTGTAAAGACTATGAAAAATTGCCTGATACAGAGACAGACAAAGCATTAAAAACTATCTACCAAAGTTCATGAAAAAAAACATTGCTACAAAAGTTTTCTCACTTTCTGAAATGAGACCAATTTTTGCAGTGGTTGGAATGATACAATGGTATGTTGTATAACTTTTAAAAAGTTCATGAAATACCCATGAAGAAAAGCAACATTTGGGGGCAGTCTTTACCATATTTTTTGCTAGAATAATAAATGATTTTTTTTCCTTTAAAAAGGAAGATGGCTGTTTTCCCCTTCTTTCTTTTCTTTTTAGACTTCAGCAGACAAGGCCAGGAAGTCAACAAAAGCTAGTCCAATTAAGAACAGCACCACAATGGAAAGTTGAATTCAGAATTAAGGAATGAGATGCACTATGAAGTGATATGCCTAGCAGACAGTCTCTCAGGTGCATCGCTGAATAAAAGACAGAGTATGTAAAAGCATTGAAATTGAGATGAGATGTAAACCTGATAGCAACTTTGTATGATAAGAGAAGGGAATTGGGCAAGATACAATAAGTAGAGCATAGCAGAAATGCAGCCATGCAGCCATATCTGCCATGAATCTCACAGCATGGCTAGGTTGTAGTTCATTTAATTATAATTAATCCTAGCACTCTATACTGGGATCAGGGGAAGTACTGGTATTAGTGGAGGATAAAGATAAATAAGAATAAAGTGATTATCTTGAATACTTCCTTAAATCTATTTTTTCCCTCTAGGCATCTAGAAAATTGTTCCTTCTGTTTGGGAATCTTCTGGATCTAAAGTCATGCACAGAGGTGAACATTTGAGCTATTGCAGCTGACACATTGTAAGGCCTCCAAGAGTGCTAGGATTTATAGCTATATTTAATTTTTACCTCAGTAGCATGTCATAGTACACAGCGAGATTATTTATGATGTGCCAAATTAAACATTAAAGAAAAGAAAAAACAGGAAACACTTGTCTAAGCCATTTTCAAAACCCAAACAAGTAAATTAATGAACAAATATTTTGAAAACAGCTTATTCCAGAATCGTGAAACATCACAGCTCATTTCCTCCTCAATCTTGTGCACTTGAGAATAGGCTCTACTACTGAGTAAGGAGGCAGATATTTATTTAAAAAGCAACAAAATAAATTGATTCTGAAGTAAGTGTGCTTTGAAACACATGTTTTTTTCCTACTTAAGGGCAAAGCACCTCTTTAAGATGCTAGATAGCTATCTGGGCAAAAAAAATATTACTCTATACATTTTGGAAGAGAACTGCTGACTTTTAAAACATAAGTAAGAACAGCCTTCCTGAAACAGACTGAACGCCCATTTTGGGCCAGTATTTTGCTTTTCAAAATAGCCACCTAGATGCCTCTGCAATTCTACCTAGATGCCTCTGCAGAAGACAGAGGCAGTAGCTACCTTGGAAGCCATTCAGGAGATAAAACTAAATTTTATAACAATCATTAATTCCATAGATTATGCACAATAAAAATAACTTTCTCTTGTTGGTTCTAAATCCGATTTTAATGGACTTCATTGAAAGACCCCACAGCCAAGTATTTTAAGAAATTCTTCCTATACAATTTTTCTACACATTTTATATGTTTCAGTCATGTTTGTGTATTAAGAATCCTACACATTTCACACTTCCTGTTCATTTTGGTTGTCCTACTTGTGTACTTTTCCCATCTCTATCGCACCCCTTTCCAGATGTTGTTATCAAAATTTTGTAAAGTACTCTAGATGCAATTGTATCATAGATTTTGTGAAGGCCTTGCTTTGTTGGTACTCTTATTTTACTCCATTTCCTAATGATCCTTATTATATAACTTGCCTTTTTCACAGCTTCTGCAAATTCTGTTGTTTTCTTCTATTAAGCTATCCATTGTGCCCTCAAATTCTTTTTCCTAGTTAGTTTACAAAGAGTAGAGACATAGTTAAGTGTTTGGGATTTTCCTCCCAATATGTGTTACATTATACGTACTTAAACTTAATAATTTAACTAACCATCCACTATTCATCCAATTTAAAAATATCTTTCTGGAATTCATAATGGAAAAAATTATTTATTACATTTACTATATATTCTGCTCATCTCACTCTGAAAAGGAATTCAAAGATAGCAAACCTTTCATAACTTTCCTTAGGAAAGTGAGTTGCTGATCAAATCAGCAGCAATTTCATTAGAATAGAAAAGATGTATGTATCAGTCCTAATATCATGCCAACAAATGTTATTATTTTGCATACAGATAAATTTAACTAAAGTCTTAGATTTCCAATGAAGTTTTGGCATCAATGAGGCTGTTGAGAATCAATAAATTGATGGCTCTGTGAGCTTTTGTTTTTAATTTCTTATTTCTCCAGTCCTAAGTTTGATTTGTCTCATTTCTGACTGATTTTGCTAACTTAAAAAGTTTGCACAAAAGTCTTAATGGCACATTTTTGTCTTCATAAATCTTTCAAGTTATACATTCCTGAGAACAGTTTCCTTAATATCAAATATTTAATATTATATTAATTCATACATACAACTTCATTTGCAGTTTTCCCTTTACATGTACATTTTGTAACATAAATTGCTTAATAAAAATTGAGAAATCCTTATAACAGGTAACAAACTGTTGGGTGCTTGGTGATCTTGGAGCATGGTTGATGTTACCTAATTTGGTAATGAAATGTCTGCAAGAAAACAGCCAAGGAAGGACAAAGGACAGTTCAACCCTGAAGCATAAATATTCTCCTCTATCAATACAGATAACAATGCTGCTATCTATTTTGAGTCAAAAATGGGAAATTAGATGAAGTTGTACTGAAATAAAAACAAACAATTTTCCTCCATTTCTATTGTGCACTTCACATAGTAGCAATTACATCAGTATTTTAATATACAGCTCATTATTCAGCCCAGATAAATGAGGGGGGAGGGGGATATAAATGTCTGAATGTGGATTATAAACATCAAGGCAATAGCGAGGCCCACATCCTTAAGTGCATTATGGCTTCCTGTGGGTGAACAACTCAGCAAACAGGCACACAGATTCATTTGCAGAAGTGCTAAGAATAGTTTCAAATAGGGTGACATCAAGGCATGGCGAGGTAGGAGAATCTTGATCTGCTCTCCTACATCGGGGTTTTTGTTTGTGGCAGCCGTTCGAGGTGAAGTTAGATCCTGGTGGGATCACTCGAGTGAGGAAGAACTCTTGGAGCCGAACGGGAAGTGCAAATCCTGGAGGTGAAAAAGGGAGCCCGAAGCACAGGGCAAAAGAAGTCAGCCAGCTAGGCTGGCCGGAAGATGCGACAGAACAACTTTGAGAAGGAAGCAGAGAGACAAGATCAAATTTGGAGTCCGGGAAAGAGGTAGAAAGGAATTGGTTTTGGATTATAACTAATAGATAAATCTGAATCATAATTTGTATTGTGTGAAGTGCCGGAGCAGAAGGGGGAAAGTGGAAAGTGGCAGCAAGACTGAGCTGTTTACCCAGAGCTCCGGATAAAGTGGAAATTTGCTTTTAAAAAAGGAAAGTGGAAAGGAAAGAAGAGTGACTATTGATGAGGAAAATTTTGTATTTCCAGTCACATGAATATACCTTGGAGAGTATTTTACAGCAGAGAAGAATTGTGAAACTATGAAATTTTTGAAAGCGATCAGAGGAGTGACAGTGCAATTCATGAAGGCAGACATTGTGACAGGGAGAGCAGAGCAAAGTGGAAGAGGTACCAGACTGAACTGAGAACTGAGAATTGAGACTTGAAGTTATTTCTGGATATAATTGGATTACTAAGGAAACATTAGGAAAAAAGGAGATTGTAAATCCTCTCCTCATTGAGTATTCATTTTGTTCTCTTTTTTCCCCTCAAAATTGATCGGAACAGTATAATCTCACTTTCTATTTGAAATAGGTATTAATTTAAGTAAGTAATATTTAATCCCTTTGGAGTATATTTTATATCTTTCTTCTCTTGTACTCATTACATATATTTGCTTGACTATAGATTAATGACCTTAATATATTGATAAATATAAAGATGAGATAATTAATTGTTCTTTCCCTCTCTTTCTCCTACCCTCCTTACATTAAATACTGTGAATTATGTATATATATGTGTGTGTGTGTGTGTGTGTGTGTGTGTGTTTGTGTGTGTGTGTGTGTGTGTGTGTGTGTGTGTGTGTGTGTGCTCTTCAGCTTTGCTCGGGCATTATCCCACGTCAT
>JANHFN010000272.1:0-13558 GCA_032468175.1 Toxicocalamus goodenoughensis
ATGGATCTCAGAGTTAGCTACACCCAGGCAGTGCCAGACATGTTAACTCCCAATAAATCCTTTTTAAGTTTTGGAAGGGGAGTGTGTTTGTGTGCTCGCCCCGAGGCCACTTCTACCGGCCGATCAAAGCTCCCTTGAAGGCAGAGTCCCCAGCCGCTTTGGGGCGAGGCGTGGCACACACACACTTCCCTTGCTGCGAGGCCGCTTCTACTGGCCGATTGAAGTAGCTGGTGACTTCATTTGGTGAGCTTCCATCGCCCAAAAGAGACTGCCCTAAAGGCGAGGGGACACGGGTAGCCACGCCACGCTGGGGACTCTGTCTTCAGGGAGCTTCTATCAGCTATCAGGGTATTCTAGCCTAGGCTACCTGCAGGGCACTCCTAAAGGCAAGTTTTCTCCCCATCCCCCCGCCCTTCCCCCACCCATTTCTCTTCACCTCGTGTAGTTCTAACAAACGATGTGAGAAATGGCGGGGAAAAGCATGGTTGGAATAGGCCTAAATTTTGGGGGCGGGGCTTAATTTCAATACGGCCTCCACCAATAGGAAGGTGGGACTTAATTTCACCTCATGCCTAGAAATCATGCTGGGCCTTCCTATTGGTGGAGGCTGTATTGTTGGAGAAACACGATAATACAAAGAGTGATTGCACCACCATGAACCCCATATGAACATTGAGGCTATTTTGAACCAATGGAAACAGAGGGATTCAGCATCTGGAATGAATCTAGCAAAGGATCATGTACCAAACTCAACAAGAATTAGGGATGAAGATTACTGAGGGAAGATTAAGAGAGAGTAACAAAACATGTAGTCTCCAAACCAGAGGTGGTATTCAGCAGGTCCTGATCAGTTCTGGAGAACTTGTAATGGAAATTTTAAGTAGTTCAGAGAAGTGGAAAATACCACTTCTGACTGCAGTTTTTACAGTATCCTTCCCCTGCCACGCCCACTAAGCCATGCCACAGAACCAGTAGTAAAAAAAATTTGAATCCCACTACTGCTTCAAAGGTATCCTATGTAATTAAAAAGATCCTTCATTGTAGAAAATTGATTTAGTGTAACAATTACCAAAAGAAATGAAATACACCACATATTCTAAGTAATATAACAAAGGAACAAACACCAGCTGATACTAAGAAAAAAAATATTATCAGAAAAAAAGCAAGCTAATTCCTAAATTACAGAAGAGTGACTGCTGCATTCTCCTCAGTATTTTTCCTTGCTCTTCTAGAATATTGCAGGATGGAAAGCAAAGATAAACATCATGATTTTCTCAGTTTTATAACTAAAATTGACTACGTTTCCTCAGAAATATACATGACTGAAGAATCAACACGTGATATTTTTCAGGATCTTTATGAATCTGGAAGAACTTCTAAATGGCAGCATTCAATGCCAGCTTAAAATACTGTAGTGTTGGGAGTAGATCACATTTTTAAACTGATTGTTAAACTGTTCATACCGGTTTATGTAAAAAGTAAGGTAAATGTTTCCTTATACAATCATGCCTGATTATCAACAGTAGAGACCTTCAAATTTCTAGGTTCTATTATTTCACATGACCTAAAATGGACACCTAACATCAACAACGTCAAGAAAAAAGCACAACAAAGAATGTTCTTTCTGCGCCAACTCAGAAAGTTCAAACTGCCCAAGGAGCTGCTGATATAGTTCTACAGAGGAATTATTGAGTCATCATCTGCACCTCTATAAATGTCTGGTTTGGTTCTGCAACCCAACAGGACAGACACAGAATTCAGAGGATAATTAGGACTGCAGAAAAAACAATTTACCAACTTGCCTCCAATTGACGATGCACTTTCCCTAGCAGGTGAGCGAGGCTAAGCTGAATGGTTACAGAGTTTATTATTTTCACAATTGGAAATAGCCCCAAAAACTTAGGTCCTAGCTTTTTACTTGGCAATCTCAATCTCAAGTACTTTATTGACAGGAAAGGAGGTTGTGGGGAGCAGTACTTGTCATATTGAGCTTTATAGGTTCTTGCTGCTTCCACCAGGGCTTGCTTGGTATTTTCCCATCCCTGTTCAAAGACTCCATCCAGTCCTTCAGGGACAGGGATGATGGAGGCTCTGTGGGTAGCTCTGGCATAGGGACAAACTCCATGCCACTGATAATTTGGAAGGGGGTCAGGCCAGTGCTACTATGCACCGCATTATTGTAAGCCACTTCCGAGAATGGCAGTAGGTCTGCCCAGTTAGACTGCTGATAGTCCACATAACATCTCAGGTACTGCTCCACCATGGCGTTTGCTTGTTCCACCACCCCATTTGTGCTCAGATGGAAAGCTGAGCTGAGGTTCTGGAAGGACCTTATGGCTCTGAGGAACTCCCTCCAGAATTTTGCTGTGAACTGGACTCTCCTATCAGAGATAATCATAGGGGGACCCCATACAGTCTGTAGACCTGCTTCATAAACATCTGAGCCAACTTTTTGGCAGAGAGTAGTCCCTTGCAAATGGTGAAATGGGCTTGCTTTGAGAATAAGTCAATCACAGTCCAAATGACTGTGTTTCTGCCACTCTTCAGGAGCTCAAATATAAAACCCATGGCAATTTCTTCCCATAGAGGGATTGGTTCTGTCATTTGTGGAAGGAGACCAGGGGTTTTTTCCAATCTCTTTTTCATGGCTGTGCGAGTGGCACAAATTTTACATAGTCCTCCATGTCTTTCTTCATTTTTGGCCAACAAAACTGCCATCTGGCTAGGTGCAAGGTTTTTAGGTAGCCAAGATGTCCCACTAGTTTAGCATCATGGCAGTGCTAGAGGACGTGGGGTCTCAGAGTGGTGGGGACATACAGCTTTCTCCCTTTCCAGGCTAGTCCATTTTAAGGGTCAGGGTGTCCCTGTTATCATTGAACCAAGGGTCTGTGGAGAAAGCAGTCTTCAGCACCTACTGTCATCTGGTCACATCCAGTGAGTGGTGGTTGCCAGGCTTGGCTGGTGGGTTGTGACCTTGGCTGCTGGTTGGGAGGTATGGATGACAGCATGGATGACTTCCTCTCTGTGATTATTGAATTGTGGTTTTCTTGATAGCATGTCAGCTTCTTCACCCCTAGGATGCATTTGAGGTTGAAGTTGAATCTTTTGAAATATTTGTCAGAGCATTTGCAGAATGACTGCCATTATGAGATAACCCAGGAGCAAAATACAGCACATAGAGACTTACACATTTAACAGTGGTTTATATGCTTTTAAATTTTCATTCCGTTTATTTCACTATCATCTCTAATATTTCTATTTAAGACCTCCAAAGTCAAAACAAAGCAGAGGCGACAGTGGGCATCCTTGCCTAGTTTCTTTTTTAATATCATCTGTTAAGTCTCCATTTATCATTATTTTGTCAGGTTGCTTATAGTATATTGCTTCTATAGCTTTAATAAATTTTTCACCAAAGTCCATTTGTTCCATTTCTGATATCATAAATTTCCAATTTACATTATCAAAGGCTTTTTGCACATCTAAAAAATACCAAGGCTATTTGCTTTTCAGGATGTGTTTCATAATATTCCAAAGTATTCAAAATTATTCTCATATTGTCTTTGATTTGCCTCTTTGGCAGAAATCCATTTTAATCAGTATGTATAAAATATTCAAATATCTCTTAAGTATTTCTGCCATTATTGAGGCAAATATTTTATAATCTGGGTTCAGCAGGGAGATAGGTCTACAGTTTTTAATTTGTTGTGGTCAGTGTCCTATTTTGGTGTGAGAGTAATATAAGCCTCTATCCATGAGTTGTGTATTTTTAGTTTTTGACAAGCCTTCATTCATCACTTCAAGCGTTAGGATATATTATAACTGATTACAATGAATGAATGATATTATGAACTAGGTTTTGTAAAAGTTGAGATTTGCTCAAAAATGATGACATGAATTTATAATTAAAGTCTAATAAGGAGTTAACAATAATATAATATAATATGCATAGTTGATTTATATAATATGAATTTTAATAATGCATTTAGAAGGGAAAGACTGTTGATATTGTGCACAAAAGCTATGTACCAACTGACACACTGTACAATGGGAAGATGTTATTTGATGTTTTATGTTTGTATTTGTTAATGTTTGTTGTTAAAATAAATAAAAAAAACTTTTTTAAAAAAGAGCAGGAATGCTTGCAATTAACAATTTCAGACTATACCGAGAAAGTATCCAAGCACATCATCGTTTAAAATAATAATAATATAGTTTCCTAAATGTTTTACATTTATAAAGCTGAAGAGGATTATGTGCCTGGATTGCTGGGTGTTATTGAAAATCTAAGAATATACACACCAACTCACTCCAGCCACTCTTTATTGTAAAGAGAAGGGAAAGAGGAAAGGAAAAAAAAACAGATGAAAAAGCACTTGCTACTGTTTTGCTAATGAATAGAATATGCAGCAGAGGTAATAATGTGCTTTGAGGGTCTTCGCTATTTAAGAATTACTTTTTAATAACTCATGTAGTCTGGACCTCTCCACTTATAAAATCTATGTTTAGAGGCTACAACCATTGTTATAAATGTGTATTTTTTCTGGGTCTTGATTTTATGCTTTTGTGATTCAGTGTTGTAGTTAATTTTATTTTATGTGTATGTGGGTTTGTTTTTTTTAAATGCAAGCTACCCAAACAGAATTGGATGTAAAATGCTATGAATATATTTCCTTCCTTCCTTCCTCCCTCCCTCCCTTCCAAAATTGAGCAACTTAGAGATGAGTGCAAATATTCTGACTGCCCTATTGAGAATCACTGAACTTGAAGGGATGTCAAGGAAAACTTTCTAAGATGAACAAGTTGGAGGTGGTACTGGTGGTTGATCTATATCAGGGGTTCTGAACTGCTCTTTCCTGAAGCAAACAAAGAGATGGAGTTTCATTCTGATCAGAATTTTCTGCATGTTGAGAAACTTCATCATGTCTAATGAGGAACCTGTAGATTCAGTAAAACTGTATTTGAATTTGAAAAGCCATGTTAAGATTACCTTAAGAAAGCTAGGCTGTGAAGGCAAGATAACTTCATGATGCCTTTTCACTAAGAAGTTGCCAGAGGTTCACAACATTGAAGAAATACATTCCAGTGTTTTAAGATTCAATGGGAAATTAAATTCAGATAAAATCTAGAAAAACAAAGTGGCTTTAAGTATGTCTCATTGGAGCTGGGTTCAGCTCCTCCGTTCACAAAGTTATCCAGAGAACAATTCAAAGGTGGTTTTCCACTCATGATTCACCTAACTATCTGTGGTTTAGATCAGGATGAACCTTAAAAGAAAACCACGTTCCATGCTGGCAGGTTGAACAGTTGATTGAATAAAGAAGATCATGAGACTATGGTTAAGAAGACCATTTAAGCTTCTATCAGATAGCTCGCTACACAGACTTGCTGTTTTGAACAAATAAGTCGCAAGTCTCCCCAGAATATTTGAGATTGGTGCACTTGCCTACCAATTTTTACACATTTCAAGAGCAAACTTTGTGATTCATTCTCTTCCTTAAGGATCCAGCTTATGGAATTAGTATAATCTATCAAATCATGACTAGTTGGCAAGGTTATCCAGCTAGCTTACAAGATCCAGTGGGTTTATTTTAGCAGAAGAACCTCATCATGCTGGGAAAATCAGAAATACTTTAAGTTTCAGCTTTGGTTTTAACAGAGGTAAAAACTAAAAAAGTAGGCTAATCAGAAATCTTTTGAATATCTGCACCTTCTCATTATGTATTGTCTGAAGCAAATTTAGAATTGACATCCGTGGCTTCCACATAAGTAAAACAACCAGAACTTCTTAGAGCAGTTTGGAAAAATTTCTAATTTTCTAAAAGGCTGGCATGTACATGTGTTGTAATTACTAAAACACAAATATGACATAGCCACATCTAGGATAATAAAGCTTCAGAGTTTGCAGTAATATAGGAACAGACCCCACGATCAGTGGTGGGATTCAAACATTTTTACTACAGGTTCTGTGGTCATGGCTTGGTGGGCGTGGCAAGGGAAGGATACTGCACAATCCCCATTCCCTCTCCACCCCACTAACTTGCTTCCCAGCTCCGTTCTCCTGTGCAGAACAACAAAAGAAGACCCAGCCAATCAGCTGGGACTCGGGAGGCAGAAAATAGATGGGGCGAGGCCAGTCAGAGGTGGTATTTGCCGGTTCTCCAAACTACTCAAAATTTCTGCTACCGGTTCTCCAGAACTGGTCAGGACCTGCTGAATACCACCTGTACCCACAATACCTAAACAATTCAGTCCGGGGAATATTATCTGCTCACCTTAAATTTAATCTTGCTGGTTGATTCATTAACTAATCTTGTCCTCCTTGTTTGTCTCATGTGAGAATCCTTGAAGGTTCTCAGGTGAATTTCTCCCAAAACAAACTGTTTATTTTATTGATGTGAAAATAGTTTGATTAAAATCCTTGCCCAGTTCTATAAAATGCCACGTACCTATTGCAATAGATTGTAGTCATATTACTCACTCCCAGGCTTGCTCCAAAATTGCAATTGCTGTCAGTGAAACAACTTACTAAAATAAATATATTTCTTCTGTTTTGACCTTAGTCTTTATAGCCTGTCCTTTCTGATTTCAAGTTCAAAGTATAATTAAAATCAACTCTGCATTTGGAACCTGTGGTTAACTAGGAACTTCAGTTCACATTTTCTTCACACAATGTTACTAAAGCTTACATTATAGTTTTATATATATATATGTTGTGACTGGGAGGTTTGTGCCTGCTCTATTGGTAGAGACAGACTTGAGTAGTGAGAACTTGGATTTACAATTTGAACCGGCGTTAGTTGAAAACGTGGATTTACCTTCAGTCACCCTGCCTGGGCCTCAGGTGTCGGCTGTTAATCAGGAGGGAGGATCAGAGCCTCTGACTGAGGAATGCTGGGTTAATGCGAGGCACAGACGCAGGCTCAGAAGGGAAATGCAACGTAAAAACAAAAGGTCGAATCAGGGACTGAAATGAGAGACTGTCACGCCCCTAAGAGAATATAAGGGGGCTTGTTAGCTCTGAATCCTTGTTCGGGACAATTTGTTTGTTTAAGAATTTCTGTCTGGAAGATTTATTACTACGCGGATATGAACAACTAGATCCACACATGAAGCATTCAAATTAGTTATTGTATTACTTAATGCCTATTTCACAGGAATCTTGCCAGACTGACAGTATTCACCTGGACCAAAGTAGATTAGATACAATGGCATATGGGGAGGAGGGGAGCATCAGACATTGTCCGCTTGTGTCTATGTAAGGATTCCAGAATAATTCCCTGCTTGACTCTTTCTGTGGTTCTTCCATCAACCCATGGTAAACCTGCAAAGTAGCTGAATGAGTCTAAAGGATGGTTTTCTTCCTATTATCTTGGGGTTTTTTTAATCTTTATTCCTTCATGTTTTTATGCTTCTATTTTTGTGGTTATTTATGTCTGAGATGTGTGTGTGTGTGTGTGTGTGTGTGTGTGTGTACAGTATATGTATGCTGTTTATATTCAGTATATGTATGTTTATATTCTGATACAGTTTTGATTGTTATTTTCTTTGTAAGTTGCCCGAGTTACTTTTTGTGATGTGGGCAGCTATAGAATCTTGCTAAATAAGTAAATACAGCCTGTTTGAAAGAGAAGCAATGTGAACAATACCTTGAAGGAAGAGAGGTGCTTAAAATTTTAATCTCATGCTTTCTCAATTCCTCCACACTACCTCAGTGGCAAAATGTCCTTTGTTGGTGTTGCCTGAAGTGTACTCCATTTATTGTCATGATAGATCATTGGAATAGTTACTCAGATGTAGTATTTTGGAATTTAACTGCCAATTTTATGTTTTTGCAATGTTTTATTGGCCCGCCTTTATTCACTGTCATAAATTGGGGACCATTTTGAACTGTTTTATTTATTGTTTGGACCCTTGTGGAATGTAACTCTCTGATATTTCTGCACTATTTGTTTTGCTTTGCGTGCACACACACACACACACACAAATGAAGGATCTAAATCAGATGTGGGAAATCTTTTTTGTTGCAAAGTTCATTCCCCCAATTATATATTTGTAGAGACTTCATGCCAATAGAAGAAAGGATTCAGTCAAGTCGTGGGTGGAACCATATGCTTCTCCTTTTATTGAAATCACCTTTCCTCCCCTTTTAAATATCTCTTTAAGTCTTGTATATATATTTTTTCCCGTGGCACCATATTCTTATTTCTCTCCAAGCTAATTCTTACCTGTATAAGAACTAAATTATCTATTTTCATTTAGCATTTGAAACTTTCCTGGGGGCTGCTTAAAGTACAGCTTTAGCTACCGAATAGATTAAATGAGACAAAACTCTGATAAAAGAGAACATTTGTTGTTCAGAGCTGAATTGTGGGGTCCTTGCTGCTCAGTGAACTCGGTCCATGCTCAGCAGGCACCAAGGACCCCACAACAGTTTCAGCAAAAGGCATAAAGAAAACTAGGTGAATTTGGTAAGAATTGTCAGCACAAAGAATCAGGACTGTTTTTTAAAGTGGTGGCGTAGAAAATTTAGTTAAACTCTGCATTGGCAACTGGAAGGGCATCTGGTCATTAAAACACTCTACTAGCTCTATTCAGTTGTCCAAACTCCACCCCACAAGGGATTATGGGGTCATTAAACGATGATGATGAGGATAGAAAATTTATTCAAGTCTATACACAACAATCTGGACAACAAAAGTTCAACACTAAACTGGCATCAGATAAAGATCAATGGAATTCAGGAGGAGTTTGACTTGGACCCCTTGTTGGAAGGCAACAACTCTAAACTGATGACAAGTGTAACTCCACCACCAGCTTTGCCTTCTCTTTTCCTACAAGACGTTCTGCAACTGCTCAAGAAATGTTTTGCATTCTGACCAACTCTGTTTCTTTCTTGATCTCAGTGTTAGAGTTCTTTCTGCGTTGAGCTGGATATTTTGGTGACCAATTAAAGACAATATGTGCAGCTCAGGATTTAAATGTGGAGTCCTCAGTGCTTTCTGAGCTTGGCTGTTTTCTTTCAGATGTTTCATTACCCAACTAGTCAATATCTTCAATGGTGGAAGGGAATGGGGATTGCTCTCTCTGTATATATGAAGAATTACCTGATTGAGTAATGAAACATCACCCCCCCCAAAAAAATAATAATCATCCAACTAATCTCAGACAGCACCAAGGGCTGTTTGATAATCTTCTGGACATTTCCAGAAAGGGTGGTTGCTTTTCTGCAGTATGGATATGGTTTTCCCATACATTCTTCTCAAATCTTTTTTTTTTTAATTTCTCAGGGATTTCTTGGGTATCTCCAGGCATTAATTAGGGCTGCTTAGCTTTTTGAAATTATATGGAATTATACTTTTGCTCGCTGCAACATATAAGTCCATGAGTCTCATTTCCCCAATAAACTGCCTTTTAAATGCAACATTCAAATACTGGATTATTCATAATATTATTTCTAATTGTTGGTACATGGCAACGGTTCATACCTGGTGATGAATATTATATCATAATTTTTTTTTGAAAACTTTGATTCTGAGAGTCTTGAATGATTAATTAATCAGATCAGCCTTATTTTCTGGGGAGTGTACTTGACCCCATTATGACTGACCCTGGATAATTTAGGATATGTAATGATATGATAAAGCCTTATTCCCTTTTTTAAAATCAATTTTTGCTTAAAGTTTTTGATACTTTTCATATTGCATTAATTTTTCTTCTTCTTACAGCTACAGTGAAAAAAGGACACAGGATAGTATCCTAATTATACAGGAAGCAGAGAGAAAAGAAAGCGGGGAGGGAGGGAGGGAGGGAGGAAGAAGGCTACCTACAAGAAAAGTAATTTCAGAGATCCCTAAATAAATTGCTCTCTAATTCGCAAATAATGCAGCACATATTTAAGTTGTCATAAAGAATGATTACTGAATGCAGGGCTTGGAATTCATAATAAAGAAAACTGAGGAGAAAGAATTGCAGGGGGAAAAACTGTACTATAAAAATAGAAAAGTTGTAAGACTCAACTGCTTTTTTCCATAAATCATTTGCCAATAAATGCAAAACAATAGGAACTCAGCCTGAAAAGATGTGGTGTTTAAAATAAAATGTTTTAAAAGAACCCTCCATTTCCTTAAATTTTACTTTATAAAAAAAGGTAGACATTATGTGCTGTTTACCTGTAATGAATAGTCTGCATTTTCTTTTCAATAAATAAAAAAACAACAACTACTTACCTTCAAGCCAGCACTGGCATCATACAATTAAAATCAAGCCAGAAAAACAAGTAAAAAAAGCTCTCCTCCCCCCCAGAATTCTGGGAGTTGAAACCCACAAATCTTGAATGTCTATGGAGATTTTCAGTTCTGGGAGTTGAAACCCACAAATCTTAAATGTCTATGGAGATTTTCAGTCATCCAGGTCATTGTTGTCCTAATGCTTTTTCCAAAGGCAACTGGACTTTCTGTGTTTTTCCTTGAAGATGTTTTACTCCTCATCCAAGAAACTTCCTCAGTCAGAACAAAATACATTTCTTGGATGAGGAGTGAAACTTCTTCAAGAAAAAAACAAAGAAAATCCAGTTGCCTTTGGAAAAAGCACCTTTGGGACATAAGTCTTAAAGTTGCCAAGGTTGGAAACTCTGACCCTCTTTGAAGATAAGAACTTATGATTGCCAGCATCAAAGAGCAGGTGGCAGACATGACTAAGAGATCCTTTGCACACCTTTGGGTGGTGTGCCATTTGTGCCCATTCCTGTACTGGGAGGCCCTGCTCACTGTCACACGTGCCCTTATAATATCTCCTATAAGCTGCTGCAATGCTCTCTGTGTGAGGTTGGCTCAGAAGAGCATTCAGAAACTTCAACTAGTGCAGAATGGAGCTGTGCAAATAGTAAACAGTGCCAAATATAAAGCAAACATAACACCATTTCTGTGTGAGCTGCACTGGTTACCGGTATGTTTCCAGGTGCAATCCAAGATGCTGGTTGCCACTTTTAAAGCCCTACATGGCTTGGGACTAGATTACCTGAAGGATCACCTTTTTCCAAGAATCTCTACCTGTTCAATGTGATGCAGCAGATTGGGCATGTTGCAGATCCTGTCAGCCAAAGAGCTTCAATTGATGGGAATTAGAAGATGGGCCTTTTCTGCAGTGGCACCAACTCTGTAGAATATCCGCCCTTCACACATTAGAATGGCCCCAACTTTGTTGGCTTTTCATAAAGCTTTAAAAAGTTGGCAGGGTTTCCAAGGTAGGTAGGACATGCAACTGTTTATTCTACAACTAACCAACAAAACCCCATTTCTCCAAAACTGTAGCACCAACGATGTGACCTAGTCAGGAGATGAAACATCTGCAGATGAAAGACCAAACTTTTAGAACCCTGACATCCTAACATTTTAACCTTGAACTATATTGTTTAAGAGTACTTTAAATTAAAAATGGAACTCAGTTGAAGAACTTTTCATTTTTATTCCAGAGAAAGTGTTGATTCTCATTTGTCCATCAAGCAAAGCTCAGGGAAGAAAAGCTTTCCAATACAGGTCTGTGTTCTGGACCATATCTTTTGCTTCTGTCCTCAAAATTATTTTGGATTGAGATGGGTAAGAAATTAAATAGCATTTCAGTGTAAATTTATCCAATTTACTTCGCTATAAAAAGCCTGTCCAAATTAGAACATACTGATCTAACAAAATTCAATACAGCTGAAGTTCAAACATTCATAGTTCAGGATAATGATTTACAAAAACGTTTCACAGATTTAATCTTCCAAAATGAATCATAAAGTTGAACTGGGTCATTGCACTGGATCAGAGGGTTTGATCATTCAGAAAGAAAGCATACAAATGTCATTTATAAAAATGGAACTGATTTCAACCCAATTTTCTGAATCAATTTGAATAATCAAATTAAGAATTAAATGACAATTGAAGCAACAATTTGAATCCAATCAGAACTGATCTATATTTGAGTACATTGGGGAAAAGTTTAAAACATGAGTAGAATTTAGGAGATTTTTATTTTTAAATTAAGAATGGGGGGGAACACTTAAAATTAAACTAAAGACTTAAGAGAGATGAACAGTTGTAGGCATACCATAAGAAGTAGTTACTGAACATTGAACAATAATATTAATAAAGCAATTTGGTGTAGTGTTTAAGTACCAAATTAGAAACCAGAAACTGTAAATTCTAGACCCACCTTAGGCATGAAAGCCTATGGATGGATGACTGTTAGGAATATAAGTCACCTAACAGGTATTGTTTTAAAGTTTAATTCTAATGACAATGACCCTCTGAACTCCCCTTTTCTGGTCAAATCCTGCTCTGTAGGTTCCTTGAAATGTTTAGAATCTGAGTTCTGATGTTTAGAATCTGAGTTCTGAAATTGTAGGAGAAGAGCAGGCAGAGCTGGACAACGATTATCAGCTTCGAGTCATTGCATTTCCACAAATGGTCAAAGTTCAACCACCTCTTGAATTTCATTGATTATTGATTTGATGCCAATTTAGTGCTGAACTTCAGCTGATTAGATTCTTTTGCATAGGCTTGAGCAATAAATCTTCTGAACTACAATTTAGCATATGGTCCTGATTCTTTGTGCCTGAAAATAAAAGTCTTTTACATCACTTCTTCCCTCTTGTACCAGAATATACAAGCTTTGAGATCTTTAAAAAGAAAAGTAATAAGTAGGAATACAGTTTTCAAGGAAAAGGAAGGATATTCCTGTGGATATAACTTTTCTCTTCCTTCACACTCCCAAGTCAGATGTAGAGAGCTTGATTTCAATAGGAAATCTTATTGGCAATCTTGTAGTCAAAACAAATCTTGTAGTCAAAACAAAAAGTTTTCCATTGGGAAATAAGGACATTTGGTCCCCACAGGAAACCAATGTGGGGAAGAGGAGGAGTAGAGTAACCGAGCAACCAGCCTGCACCTCTATTGGACAATGTGACTGATGACTGGGGAACTTTTTTTTTTAATTAGGTGAAAACCGTGGGAACTTTCAGAGTCAGTTTTCCACCAGTTGTGCCAATATGATGTACCCAGTGAATTGTTCTTTGAGGAATCCACCTGCCTCTGATTTCTGCTTTCAGTGGTGCATTACTTGGGATATTGACACCTATAGGAACACCAACAGTTTACAATTTGTAGTGGAATGAATAATGCAATCCCTCTGGAAGATAAACTTTTTTTTTCTGAGCAGCTATTGCCACTGAAAGTCAACAGAAACATTAAAAATGCATTTGCTGCTGATAGGTTGAATTCATTCTGGCTGGCATAAATAGGACAGATGAGCTCTTTAAATGTCTGATGACTCACGAGTAATGCAATATTTATCATGTTCTTATGGTCATTGACGCAAAGTCCAATAATTTGTTTTCTCTCAACATTGGTATTTTGGTGGGGCTTGTCATAAATTATCCATTGGGAACTTACTTTGTTCAACCTTTTTCTCCATTTACCTATCTGGCCCCTGACCTCATTCATCAAAGCTTCACTGATTCACAGACTAAAATGAAGTGCTCTCTCTCTCTCTCTCTCTCTCTCTCTCTCTCTCTCTCTCT
>JANHFN010000273.1:0-21112 GCA_032468175.1 Toxicocalamus goodenoughensis
CTCCTCATAGTGGTCGACAAACGACAACGGTCAACCCTGAGGAGGCCCTCTCTATGGGAGCGGACCGGGCGGCGGGAATCTCTACAATAAGAATCTCTACAATACAATGTTCTTTACAATTGGCCTTTCTTTTATTTAAAACATACCTCTTTTCATTAGCAGTGTGGTGGAATATGCTGCTATCAAGGTGAGTAGCTGCTCCACAAGAGGTAGGAATTTCCCCAACTGTTAGAACACTTGAACACTTTTGCTTTTTTGAGGCATCTCATCCTGAGAGGTATACATAGGCTCTGTATAATATAATTTCCCATTTTCCTATGCTCCGAAAGCAGTGTTTCTGGAACAGCATAAGAGGTCGGGATGCCTGCTGGAAGGGGATTGTGGATTGGCATAGTGCAATTGCAGCAGCCAAATGTACTGACATGGGTTATTATGCAGAATGTACGGTAGTCTCATCACACTGAGGTCACTGATTTCTTTTACATCTGGATGGTGCATAAACATATTTGGCAAAGCTCAACTGAAAATGCTCGTGGAGTTTCCAGAGACCCTGGGAACATAATGGTCACTTCTCATGAGTCTTCTGCTTGTTTATGCTTTTTTCTCCCTCTCTCTTCCTAAACATATTAATCTTTTGGCTGACATAACAATAGGATATGTTTGGTTCCAGAACAGAGAACAGGTCTGTTTTCCTTAAGAAATGTTTAAAGATGGATGAATGAATTGCTTTATTCTAACACAAGAATTTTTGATTTTTTTTTTACTTTGGCTAGTCACAACATTTAATTGTTCAAATTTTTATCAGCATTCTGGATCATGAGCTAAGTTTATATGAGATGCTGCCTGATTTCACTAGGGAAGCTGTTGGCTCACAGTACTGCAAAATGTAATATGAACCATAATACTGCAAAAAAGCAACAAAAGAACAAATATGCAACTGAAACTCAAAAAAGAATTATAATTGTACTCCCTCTTCTATTTACTAATGGACTGATGCTCATTTTAACTGCATAGGAACACAAGAAACAATCTTACATTAACTTAATAATTGGCCCATTTTTAAAAAATTACTATTAATGGACAGCAATTCTCTTGATTTCTAGGCTAGTGTCTTCCACGGTCCATGGATTGTACCTGAAATTCTTTCCATGTGAAGTGAATGAACTTCCAATTATCTGTAAGACTGTTCATCTAATTAAACAAATCAAAGTTAGTTTAAAATTAAATTGTTAAATTTATTATTTTTTAAAAAAATACTGAAAGTACAATTTCCACCATCTTATAATTAAATCCTTAAAATAGATTATCAGATAAAGACTTAATCAAACTCTAATTTAAAAACAAAGCTAAGATAATGTTGCAGTATTAAAATCAGTTGCAGAATTAAGTGTATAACAAAAATTAGAAATGGAAATAATTCAAGCATTAAAAAAGCAAATTAGTAAATACAAGTCTTAAGTTGATGAATGAGTACATTATTAACTCTGAGATTTCTTTCAAAAAAGAAAAAACTCGACATAATGAACTATTTAACCATGGTTTACTGAATAAATCACATATACCTACATTCACATGATATGCTAACCCATACCCATGTCTCAGTTTAATCAACTGCCAGCAGAGGTATTTGGAGATAGCTGGCTTTGTCTCTCTTAATCATCACCTAGTAACAGTGATTCTATCATGATACCCGAACTATTTCCATTCCATCTGGTTGTTTTAAGAACTAAAACATTTAAAAATGAACTGGAGTTTACATTCCTCTCCATTCCTTTTGTTTTGTAGTTTTTAGAAGCCAGATTTGAAATTTCAGCTGAATTTAAAATGACCCCACCCCCAAAGATTATAAACACACATTATTGTATGCTGCCAAGTTTCTTGCTTTGCCAACTTGGGTTGTCAACTTCCATTGAAAACAATTTTCCTTCACTTTTTTATGTGGATGTGTATATGTAAGCACTATGTGTATGTGTATGTGTGTGATGCACACACAGCTTGCCAAAATCAATCCATGCTAGAGTTTTGTGTGCATTATACTGTGAAAAATCTTTGTCATATCAAAAATAAATGTCTTCATGGTCTTGTAGACTGATTTTGACTACTGTCTATTGATGCACAGTGTATTATGTGGGATTGTAAGACCTTGTAAAAGATTGTAATTCTTTAAGACCTCAAAATGTGAATGTTTGTAATTGTTGGTTACCAACATTCCCATCTTAGATTGAGTCATCCAGGGAACCTAACAAATGGATTCACATTTACATAGGGAATATCCTAATAATTTTTGATACTCGCAAATCAAGGCAAATATAATTGTCCTAGGATAATGTTGCAGGATCCAATTTGAGTCGGTCACAAGGACAAAAGATTTATTCCTCCAAGCTTTTGTCCTCATGCTGGAGCACATCCTCATGAAATTTCTCTTTCTCAAGAATGTGGAATATTTTTGGTACTGTTCAACATGGTAGACTTCTGATCTGCTTCTATGAAATAAGATTTGGAAACAAATATATCTGTATATAGTTTCATAATCTGTGCTTAGAAGTGTGGTAATTATATTTTTAAGGCACTAGGACAGTTATCATGTGTTGTAGGATAAAGTGTTAATGCTAATGATACCCAATAATAATTTTAAAAGGTCACTAAACAGGGCAGTTGTTAAGCAAGACTACATGTACAGTATTACAAAAGGTTACACAGGAAGGCAGAAATTCATTATCAGTTAAATTCAGTATCAGTTAAATAGCTCAAAGCTGATCACAGGCTGGCCAGTTTATATCTTACATATATCGCTTACATATGCTAGGCCAAAAAAATGTTGGTTTTGACTTAAAATATGAAATGAACCCAATCAATTAAGGTCAGTCAACATGACTTAGTATAAGTGGAAAACAGACTACAAGGAGGAGTGCAGTTTTATGATTTTTATGTTAAGGATTTTAATGTTGTAAACTACCCAGAGTCACTTGTGTATGAGTATAAATATGTTTAATAACTATGTAAATAATAAACTAGGCCTTATTTTTTGCTTAAAATAATGTAGGAACCATTCTGGCTTACTATCATACATTATCAAATAAAGTTTTCTCATGATAGCATTATATTCAAATTACAGCAAAACCCAACTTTTATGCAATTCACAAAGTTGTGAAGATAAAACCTTATATATTACTAAAACGTTTTGATGAAAATTGTGATTACAAATTCAATATTTGTGAAGATCAAAGATATTAAGAGAAATAAACTCACCTTTTATATAAGTAAACTTATTTAAATTAAAAGAAGACAATGAATACCGTTAATTACTAGAATCTTTCTAGAATACTTTTATGCCTATATGTATTTTTCCAAGAAGTTGTTCCACCTATGTACAGATTTTCTGCCAATCAAGAAATGGCTAAATATTTCTAATGTGAAATACCGTCATGATGGAAACAACAGATTTAACTACCAGAAGTTCTTTTAAGGAAATACTGCCAAATGTTAATATGGATCAGTTTAACAAATTATCTAAATAATAATGATAACAAATATTTTTTTCAACCAACCAACCAACTAACCAGTATGTTTCCCATATAATGCATGGGTGGGGAGAACAGTTTAAATTATGTATTATATGTGTGATGTCTCTCTTGAACATGGTTTTGGATTTAAAAAAACAAAACAAAACTCTTTTCAGGTTATAATAGACCTTGTTAACTTCTGGTTGTTTTCAACAGAAACAGAAGCAGGCATTATATGTTCTACAATATAAGCTTAAAAGAATACTTTGTTCCTGCAGTGTAATTTTAAAAATAATAAAACGGAAATAAATCCT
Organism: Toxicocalamus goodenoughensis; assembly: GCA_032468175.1. Classification (NCBI taxonomy): domain Eukaryota; kingdom Metazoa; phylum Chordata; class Lepidosauria; order Squamata; family Elapidae; genus Toxicocalamus; species Toxicocalamus goodenoughensis. The sequence goes on from JANHFN010000273.1 coordinate 3,818, forward strand.
TACATGGAAAGTGGTCCTTGTTTGTATTGTTAATGCAATTCAGAAACTAAACGCTTAAAAAAAGAACAAAACTAGAAAAACATTCCAGTATATTCTTTGTCATTTTGGAAACAAAGGCAATAGTATAGCTTTTAAATCTTAGCTTACTTTAGATATATGACAAATAGTTTTGTTGTTTTTATTGCTGCAGCCTGCCTAAGAAAAACAAAATCTTGGCATTAATATATTCATGAAAAATTGAAATAAACTTCTTTAAAAGGTGCTACAGTAAGTAATAATTCCCAAGCCAAACCCATAATGAGGGTATCATTTTGTTTAATGCAATAATGGCAAAGATCCAACAAAAGAGCTCCCATTCCTGAATGTACAGCTGGATTCTGTCATCATGGAAAGATTTTATGTAAACCTCAGAAAGGAGGCTGGAACATATCCAATTTGAGAATTATTATCAAGCTGTACAGTTAAGCCATTTATCTTCATTCATTATGGAAGACCCTTCTAAATAATGGGTTCAATCCATTATGAGACAAGTAATTTTATAATTTTTTTCACTTAAAAGTTTTTCCTAGAATATTGTATTTTGTCCCCTAAAATATACTTCAATTTCAGAAGAGTAAATACATAGTTTTGAAAAAAGTTATTCCTCCTTTAATTTCTTTAATAACATATTGAGATGAGGATAATCATTATGGTCTAACTCAAAATAAAATGTTGAAATAATTCAAACTTTACTGATTAAATGATTTTTACACCAATAGGGAACCTTTCAATAAAGATTAGCTATAGCAACAAAAAAGTAATGCATTACCATAGTTTTTCTGATATCCAACTTCAATCTCTTTAAAGTTATACATTATCATTATTTTTTTATGTATCAACACCTACCTATTTTGTGTATTAGGAATGTTAGGTCAGCTATTTTGCCAGCGCCAATTCCCTATCTTTTTTGTCTGTGCAAGTTGGATTCAAGTTAGTTGCTTGATCATGTTTGTTCAGTAAAGATAATAAAAGAGAAAGAGATGTACCTGGGGGACTAGTGTTTTATTTTCAGGGCAGCTGGTGTTTAAATCACTGGTCAAAGGGCTGGCACAAGTATCAACTAAGAGTTCACCTTCAGCTATGAGCAAAACCAAAAGCTGCTATTCTAGTGTGACAATCAAATACTAGTTATCGTAATTATATAAACTTCAAGGCCAGCATAGGTGAAGAACTACTCAGAATGTATTGCCTTGTACTTGTTGGTTAGGATCTTTCTCAGTACTGGCTTTCACAGAGGATATATTGACCTGGAACCATTCCCAGAGTAATTGTGGGAGCTGAGGAAATGCTCAACTCCATGTTAATGTGCATATGGAATGGATATTCTAAGACACCCATCTTCTTCCTAGCTTTTTCCTAGTCTACGTTGTAGTTTATATCCTCCCACTTTCTGAAGCAAGTTCTCAAGTATTTTATTTGTGATTAATCCTCATTAACTTCCTCCTGAGTCCTTCTGTGCTGCTTTATTGTGGTAGGGGGTTATGCGTGGAAGGGATGAGCAAAGAACATCAGGCATGTATACCTATATATTCCCAACAGGATCAGTCAAGGCATAATCATCCAGGTAAAGCAAGCAGACCACATCAGACAGCAATAATAGGAAGTTGGTGGAGGTCAACAATCACTTTAGTGACAATGGCAAAGGCATCAATTAATATCGTGTGGGAAAAGGCATTGGTAAAACTACTCCTGTATACACTAAAAATTGATAATGAAGTTACAAAAGTTGTAAATAGCTTCTGCCACTTAGAATTAATCCTCAACAATCAAGGTTTAAACAGTGAAGAAGCACATCACAGATCAGTACTTGGTACAGCACCCATGAAGACTTTGGAAAATATATTCTGATGCCACAATGTACATGTACCTACAAAGATCAGAACTGTGCCAGCAATGGAATTTCTAGTGAGACTCTATGGAAGTGACTGTTAGATTTTGAAAAAAGAAGCTAGAAAGAGTATTGCTACTTCTGAACTTCAGTGTTGGGGAACACATTTAAGAATACTACAAAAAGCCAAGAAAACAAATAAATTAGACAAATCAACACCAAGTTGTCCCTTGATACATAAAATAACCAGATGCAAATTACCCTCTTTCTCTCAAAAATCTCCTAAACTCCACTGAAGATGTTACCTAGTCTGGTAATGAAATGTTTGGAAAGCAACCCACAAACTCGAAGAACTAACCTTCACCCACAAAGACTCTAATGCTAGGAAAGGTGGAAGGCAAGAGGATGACCACCAGCAAGGTGGATGAACTTAAGTTACAATGGTGATGAATGCACTGCTGGAAGTCCTGAAAGACCATCTTAGGAACAGATTATCATGGAGAAAATCTATCCATCTTGTTGCTAAATCTTGATACCAACTTAATGGTACATTAATCAATCTCACTTATTCATTCATTTAATTATTATACCTGTACAGTGCATACTCCCAGTCTACAATTGTAAATCAATGAATAAATAATCACAAATGTTAACAGTAAAATAAGTAACATAAGAATGCATAATAATAAAATCTTACAAAGATCACAACAATAATCAAAGTAAAATTGAGCACAGGAAGTAAAACAATTGGCTCATATGGAAAAAAGATGGAAAGCTTTTCTAAAGTTATCAATGGAATGAGGGGAGGTTCCAAATATTTTTACCCACTTTCCTTTACCTCATTCACTGCTGGGAAAATGAGTCAAATTTGAGATGTACATTGAAGTGGAAAATACCTTTAAATGGTAAAAAGCAAATTCAGACTATAGAAGCAGATCAGAGTTTACAGTTGGAAGAGATGTAGTCAATAGTTTGTTGGGTGAAAACAAGGAAACTCGAGTCAAATATGGCTGAAAAGTTTCAAATTTGGAAGACAAATATTGTAAAATATTTATATAGCTAAAGATTCTTTTAAACACTTCATCCTTGGTTTTACTTTTCAGAAAATTCTCTTTTAACAATAGAAATCAAAGGCATTCAAAACCCCATTGTCCCATTTATTATTCCATTTGTTAATGTTATTTTTTCATTGTCCTATGTTTAATTTCAGGCAGTAAGAAACTTAAAGCACTTTTTAAAGTGTGTCATTTGCCATCAAAAACATATGGGGGCTAAAAAGTAACCAAAACATGTTTATATGCTGTTTTTCTTGGCAGTGTTTTGGGAAAATGAAGACAAATTTGGCTTTCTTAACTTCCTATAGCAATAGATTAACCACTACAGTCACAGGCCAAAAAGACCCGCTAAAGATCAGAGAAGAAACTATATGTATCTGACTTTGAATCAACCTAGATTGCCTGAACTAATCCCCACGGTTACAAGGAATTAATTTCAATTGGACATCAGGAAAAATCTCATAACAGTGGTATCTACTGTTTTAGAAGAATATGAACCTTGCTTTACTTGAGGTGCTTAAGCAGTCTGGATAGCTGTATACTGCGGATGCTGTATTAGTGGATTCCTGAATTGAAATGAGGATGCAAATCATGGATTAATCAACTTTATGGGTTCTTCCAATGGATCCTTTCATCATATAATACTGTGATTCCTTTGTACCATGCTGTACTTCTATGATTTCCACCAATAATTCAGATGCTTACATCAGCTAGGTCAAGCCATTATTTTCTTCCTCCCATGGAAATATATTTTCCCAATGTTTTGTAAAACAGAAATTAAAATCTATTACCTATTCTTCTAAAGCAATTAATCATGTGATTAAGGAAAATAATATTACCTGATCATTGTAGTTAAATAACTGAATAATCATTATTTTAAAAAGGAGCAACACACTTCAGCTGGCATTTTCTGTATCTAGGTATCTTTCTGATTCTAGAATGTGATCTAGCTTGTGTTCTGGACCCTGAATGATGATTTTCACTGGAATATCTATGTGGATATAATTCTTCTTGGATGACTGGATGATTTACTTTTACATATGTAGGGAATTCCCATAATACAGAAATGATGGGTTCATTCAGTCTCATTACAGAAATTTGCGTGTGCAGTTCTGGTACAATACTTAAGCACTGGAGACTGCATAGTCCTATCCAAATGTGTCTCCAATCTTCTCTTGGTTGGAAAAACTAATCATAATTTTGATAATATCTAGGGTCAATCACAGAACCACTTTATGAAAAAATATTCAATTATCTAATAAAATCACTAGATTCCATCAGTTTCCATACTGTGCTTGGCAGTAGGAAATTCTCAGATTGCAACTTCCAAAATCCTCTAAAACTCTGGAGGTAGCTTTTGGTAGCTCTATCTAAACAATGAAATTACATGCTATTTTATACATAAGTTACAAGTTCAGAAAGCACAAAATAATAAATATATTCTATTGATTGTATTATTATTAGGATTGGAACATTTGTAATTAAGTGATATAGTTAAGTCAACCATTTTATAACATTTTTTTTGCAAAATCATTAAGAAAATTGACTTTGTTTGTCAGAACTCCTTGGGAAAATTGCAAATGGCGATAATATTACTCCAGGATACCCGAACCATTGTAAATACATGCTGGTTGCCAAGCACCCAAATTTTGTTCACAGGACTTCTGCAGTAGTTCTAAGTGCAGGGATTGGTCTTTTTGTCACTTTTTTTCAATGCCATTGTGATTGAATGGTTAAAACAAATGGTTGTAAATTGAGTAGCTATATAGCAACCAGTTGACAAAACTCATTTGCTTTAAAAACTAGGGGTAGCATTTCAAGAACATTTTAACATTATCTGCTTCGACAAGCTGAATGTATAAGGAAAAAGCTGATGAAGGAAGCTATTGGGTATTTAGTTTCAAGAGCCACAAGAGTAATGTCTTAAACATTAGAAGGGATGGAGTAAAATGATACCCTAGTAAGAAAAAAGGAGTGTGTATTTCCATTAAATTGCCGTCTGTTTACAAGACAGAAGAATAAAGACAAGTTAAAAGTAATATGAATAATTATTTGCCGAATATACCATTTCTAAAAATCTACCTAGATGCTGAAACATGTTTGTTGGGTTTTCCCAATCCATCTATGGGGGTGGGCTTCCCATAGAATAAGAAACAAAGTAATATGCTGTGACTTTGGAAAAAGGAGCTGCACAATTGCTTCATTGTTGCTTTTTCCTCTTGGAAAAGTAACTGTGACATAAACTATTGTGATGACAAGAAACAAAAATTGGAGCATACAATTACAGAGGCAGGCAACTGAAGAGGCATGGCATACATAGTTACCTAAATTTGCTTTTAAAATGGCTGAAAATAGCTACAATTAAATGGGTTTAAATGGACGCTGGACAAATTATTGGAGAAGATAGAATTTTTATCAACAGATGCCAATTCTGATAACTGAATACTGTCTCCTGAATGAAATCAGAATACCAACTACTAGGGAGCAAATTGTTTATATACTTCCTAAATATTATACAATACAAAATATTGAATTAGTTCAATGGGGATCAAACATTTTGATTTCAGGACTCCTTTACATTCTTAAAAATAATTGAGAAGTCCCAAAGAGCTTTGGTTTATGTGGGTTGTATCTATTAATTTTTACTGTATTAGAAATTAAAACTGAAGAGATTTAAAATATTTATTTATTTGATTTTACAGATTTACTGAAGGGCCTCCGGGATCCCAAGGAGTTACCAGAACACACTTTGAGAACTGCTGGACTAGATAGATCTATGACCTGATCCAAGAGGGAGCTACTTTTAGTTGTAAATATTTGCTGACAACCAGCCACCCACAGGAATATATTACATAGCAACTTCAATATTGGGTTCAATACTGTTAAAGAACATTTCATTTCTATTATATTAAAAGTTCTAGAATGTTTTAAAAAATCAACATAAAGGGATGACTCACAAACACCCACAACAGCAAGCTAAGCTTCAAAGGGTTCAGATTCAATGTGATATACCCTTTGTATTAACTCGAATGTTGTATTTTTAGGATTTTAAATATAGAATGCTCTATTGCAGGATTCATTCCCAGTTTAGATTCAGTTTAGAATGGTACCTGTTACGTTTGGCTGAGCTGAGCAGAAACTGAGCAGTCTGACAGCGAGCCATATAAAAGCGAGCTGTCAGACCGCGTCAGTTAATTGCTCGTGCTTGCCAGCTGACTCGCAACAGTAACGGCTATTGCGGTTACCGCAGTTACAGTTAGTCTTACGGTTACTTGTTACAGTTAATAGTTACTAGTTAATAAATGTTAATTTAGCCAAATCGTGGAGGTCGTTTGTGCCTCACAAAAGTACCCACGTTCATAACTATTATTTATTTATTTTTCCCACTATAACTGAAATCCTAACTATATTAATTATTAAGAAATAAATTCTGTCACAATTAGTGATTTTTAAAAATGAGTTATCTACAGTAAATATCTCGATACTGTCTGGATTTCTTCTGAGGCACAGAAATAATGGTGTTTCCATCAGAATCAAACACAAGGCATTCCTGGTTAAAATAGCTTTTATCCCACCTTTTATTACTCTACGTATATTCTTCTATATTAAGTTACAACATATAACATACCCAAGCTAATATGAGTTTAATGGAATGGAAATTGAAAACATAGTTGCATGATACTGTTACCCAGAGTTAACTGAACTATAATTTATGGAATAAGTTCATATCTGAATTAACAAGAATACAGGATAAATTAACCAGATGGGCTCAGTTCACTAAAGATGCTTAGTCTAAAACGTGAGTGGTAACCCCAAAACACTGGGTTATCAAAAGAAAAACCACCAGATCTTCCACTGGCTGGGTGAAGAAAACAGGGCCTTTGGGAGTAAACAATTACTATTAGACTCACGTATGTGCGAGGGGAACCTTTACCTTTACCTATAGCAGAGAAATGTAATCTAGTTTATTTCCCTGGTCAGCATGAAGAATGTTCAACTGAGTGACCAAGTTGTAGTTCAGAGGTATCAAACTCACATCGTCACGTGACTTATTGCAATTTTCTCCCCTTTGCTAAACCAGGTGTGGGCGTGGCCAGCGTGTGACGCATCCAGCCCATGGCCGTAAGTTTAACATCCCTGCTGTAGATGATGGACAGCATGCTGCTGCTTCTTATTTCTGAACAGACAGCAGCAGATATAAATGCTTGGCCTTTGCTGTTGACTAAGTATTAAAACAACTCTGCCCATTTACAGCATTATTTGCATTCTGGTTTCATGATTGAGCTCAGAACTCAAAAGTGTTCAGCTTCTTTTCACATTCTGTATCATAAGTAACATGATCTACTAATAAAATGGTCATGATTCATATTTTATTAACATTTAAAATATTACTTTAAATTTAAAAGAGTAGTTCAGTGGTGATTTAAGTGGCGAGGGGATGATTCCTTGCGGGAGATGTGTGAGTACGTGTGCGCGGGGTTCCATTTATGCAAGCTGCAGGCCTGTATGCCCACCGCTTGAACAAATGGAGCTATGTGCATGTGCTCACTGACCCGCTGCCCGCGCCAAGTAGAGCTGCTCGCGCATGCCCTTCCATAACTATTATAGACCATAAATCTTAATTGGCATCTGTTTCTTCTAACTTGCCTATATGCAACAGAATATCCCTGGTTCATATTATTCTGTATGGAAGTCTTGCCTGTCTATAGTCCTGCTTTGTGAATCTAAGTGAAGCATTTTCTGCAATTCCATATGAAGAGTTTCTGTTTCTTGACGGAATCCCCCAGATTTTCTGAACTAATGTTGAATAACTCTGTAGCTACAAGACTGCCATTTACCTATTTCTGTTTTAACCAGTAGTTGTATTAGTTAAATACATTTGGAAAATTAAGGTCCAAAGGAGCTTCAGTGCTCATCTTGTTTAAACGTAATCTTTATGTACTATTAATATTTCTAAGTTCTCTTAGCTAAAGAGCAGCCACATTTTATGTGTTGTATTTTTCTGTTGTTTTTCTTGTTATCCCAGTCCATGTTCATTGTTCCTAGGTATATTTGGTGACCTTTATTGCCTCAATTGCTACCCCTTTGTTATTTATATTCTTACAAAGTTTCTGTAATAAGGAATGCATATACCAATTTCTATTATCTGTTCTATGTAATATTATATTCTTCATTTTTTTTATTTGTAAGAAAACATAATAGTGCTTTACGCTATCTTACCTGGTAACAGCTAATGCCTATAACTTTCTGGAATCTGTCCAGACCTTTCTTTGAACTCTTGGCCCTTCTATTTGGAAGATGAAAAGTTCCATTGCAAAAGTATTTGGCAGACTCATGTAACAGAAGTATAGAAGCAATAACAAATGGAAATTGAACAATACAATAAGTATATCTAAAAAGTCAATCAAATTAAATAGGCAAATAATACTTTGATGGGAAATCTAGATATATGTTGTTTGAATAAAACACATATAATACTTCGTTTCACATGGATCAGCCACAGTGGTGTGATTCAAACTTTTTTTATTACCGGTTCTGTGTGTGTGGCATGGCTTGATGGGCATGGCAGGGGAAGGATACTGTAAAATCTCCATTCCCTCCCCACTCTTGGGGGAAGGTTACTGCAAAATCCCATTCCTTTCCCACCCCACTAACCTGCTTTCCAGCTCTGTTCTCTTGTACAAGGCAACAAAACAAGACCCAGCCAATCAACTGGGACTCGGGAGGCAGAGAATAGATTGGGCAGGGCCAGTTAGAGGTAATATTTGCCGGTTCTCCGAACTACTCAAAATTTCTGCTACCAGTTCTCCAGAACTGGTCAGAACCTGCTGAATACTACTTTTGATCAGCCATCATGTTAAAAAACTGTTTGAATCTCAGTCTATAATTTTGAAAATGATATATCAATACAGGATAATTTTAATCAATAAGTAAATATACAATAATTCTTTCCAATGATTCTCAAAGTTATTTATTTCAGTCTGTGTAAACTGCCCCAATGAACAGGTTACATGCAGCACATAAAAGAATGAAAGTGCAGCATATAAAAGAGTGAAAATACAGTATAAACATAATACATGTACTTCAGAATATAGAAATATATAAAATACATGTGAAAAGTTTAGTTTTCACAGCTTTATGAAAGGCTAAGAACGAAAGGGCTTCAGAGGAGAAGACTGCAACAGAAGAGGTCTTCTTGGCCCAGGTAACATGGGAATTCTAAGCAGTCTTCCCCCCCCCCCCAAAAAAAGTGCAAATTAAGCTTTATGAACAATGAAGACTTGATCACAATTCTGACATATAGCACATCAATGAATTTGATATAAAAATGTTAATTTAAGAAATTTAAGTTTAATTAAATTAAATAAACTTTGGGGTAGGGAAGCTGTTATCCTTCCTTCATAAATACTATACTTACATCAGGATCTACTCCTATTTCTTTCCAAGCAATACTGGGAGAAAACAAGCAATACATAATGAGCTTATTAGTGTATATTAGAGAAATACAATTCATACTGTACCATAGACTAAATGTACTTTATTGATTAACACTAAACAACTTACCGTCCTTTTAATGCAAAACATACTGCTTAAAGAACTCATTAAATTTTAAACTGAGTCCACATGAAACCCGGTAAAAGCATTAAAGTTTCCTTTAACTAGATTAGATTGACTGGAAATTATATCAGATCCACATTAGTATGACGTTGTAGACTTTCAGTCAAATTGTCTCCAAGACAATCTGCACATTAGGTCATAACAAATAAAATGGAAAACTATATTGTCTTCTGGTCTCAGGAATAATGGTCTCTGCCATTTCTATCCTTCCCCCTTCCTTAACCAAGCATCGTACAGATGTTTTCAGATGGCAACTCTTGGAATTCCCAGTCAGCACAAACAAATGGCATGCTAGTAGTTCTGCAATTCTTCACTCTAAAGTTAGACAAACAACAACTGACAGTCATTGATATTCTAGCAATGTGTCCAATAAGTTACAAAACCCAAGACAGAGACAGGTCAGAGATACAGAGTATAGGCTCACAAAGATGCATGCACCCATAAAAAGCTTGGGTGCTGCCATTAGAGACTTCTGAAAAATTCCAAATTGTAATTGTTAATGAAACTGAAGAGTAACCATAGCAATCAAAATAAAATTGTTGGTCTAGAATGGTTAGCACTTCCCCATTTTGAGATTGGTATGCAACTTGGGGCTCCTGGAAAGATGACAGCTGTGATCAAGATCTTTTGCATCAGTTCATTTTATGTGAAAGTTGCACTTTTTTCTCAACTGAGAAGTCCTTCAGATGGATCAGTCTCAACCAGATCATCTCACAATTAGACCATTGCAGAGTCATTGAAAATGAGATGGTTGACAAATAAATTTCACAATAAATAAAACTTTCCACATGGGGCTGCCCTTGAAAGCCAACTGAAAGCTATAGCTGATTCAAAATATAGCAGTGTAAGCAGTAAGGCTTGCTTTTTCTTATGCCCATGTATCACCACGAGAGCTGCTCTGTTTGCCAGTTCGCTTTCAGGTGAAATTCAAATCGTCACCTATAAAACTCTTCATGACATGCTGCTGTTATTAAAAGGTGGCATAAAACTTGTTTTACTTTCTATAAAATGTTATACACACACACATACTTTATATAATTATATATACGTGTGTGTGTATGTGTGTGTATAAATGAAAGTTAGAATATCAAACAATACAAAAACATTGTTATATAATTGTAATAAAACTCTTAATTGTTCTAGGGTAGATACCCATTGGAATCAGTTGATTTTAATGACCTTCTAAAATGCAAGAAGGGTAGGAGTGATCACACAACTGTGTATTACTCATTGTGGATATTATCATTGAAAAGGTCATGTTCCTAGTCTAAGCTTCTTCACTTCCCATGGGGGCAGGATCTTTAACAAGCCCTCTCTTTATATGCAGTCTTGACTAGTAGAATCTTATTGGGTAAGATAGTTTCCAGTATATTGTCTATGGAGATTCTCAGTCATCCAGGGCATAGTTGTCCCAAAGGTGCTTTTTCAAGAGGCAATTGGACTTTCTTGTTTTTCTTCCCATCAGGAAAAAGTCAGCAGTCCATCTGGATTTAAAAGACAAAAGCCATTCCTTTGAAGACAGCAAAGTCCACATTTTGGACAGAGAGGCCTGCTTCCTTGAAAGAGGGGGCAAAGAAGCCACCTATGTCAAAACTCAAAGCCCTCTCTCAACAGAGGGGAAGAAATATGACATCATCTATCTCCAGTCTAACATAGTCCTTTTAACAGTTCCAAGAAGACTCCACATCCATTTGCACTATTCAGGTGATCCTGACAACACAGATAAACCTCCAGATGGCCTCAACAACTCTCTAAAAGAATGCAAATGATCAGCTGCCTGCAAAAGAGTATAAATCCTTCCATTCCCCACCAACCAGTCAGAGCTGAAGATGCTTCTTGGATGAGAAGTGAAATGTCTTCAAAGAAAAACAAGGACATCCAGTTGCCTCTTGAAAAAGCACCTTTGGCACTCCAGTATATTCTACTTCCATGCAGGGGTGGGATATGACAAGGTTAACTACCGGTTCGGGATTTACGAGCTTCTCTGTACGCTGCGAGCTGCGCGCCTGTAAATCGTAATCAGCATGCTGTGTGCAGAGAAGCAGCCTTTGAAACAGCCCTCTTTTCCTGCTTTTTTAACTGTAGCTGTGCCTCATTCAGCAGCTGAAGTTGAAAAATCAGGAAATAAAGATCAGGTAAGAGCCCAGGTGGGTGGTGGGCAAAAACATCAGCAGACATAGAACCGGTTCTATGTCTGCTGCTCTTCAGAGCTATCAATCTACAGAGGTGGACAGAACCGGTGGAAACCCACCCCTGCTTCCATGCCATAAAAATAACAACTAGAATTTTGAATCAATTATGAGCACAGTTGGGTCCAGAAATCTATTCGTAACCAATGAAGCAAACTAAAAATAGGTTTTGTTTTCCAAACCACAGGAAAAAAAATGTATAGCTCAGGGTTAAATTGTGGAGTCTTTGGTGCTCTCTGAGTTTAGTTGTTTCTTGCAAATATTTATTACCCAACTAGATATGGAATACGAATGGGAGTCAAAAGCTTCAGAATGTACACAAATGGGAGAAATGTGCATAGAGGGCAAACCTCCAACAAAGAATTTTTTCTTCATGAATGCCTACGATAGCATGTCCTGTTTTACCAGTGTGAGATATAAACCTCCAATAAACTGCATTGAAGATGTTACCTAGTTCCAAACTATTTTAAATTGTTTTATTGATGAAATATAACAAAAAGACAACAGCGATAACACAATAAAAAGTAAACACAAGATGACTAAAATAAACTAAAACATAAAGGAAGAAAAAATTAATACTACCATGTTTCTCAGAAAATAAGGCCAGGCCTTTTCTTTTGCCTTAATTTCTTCCCCCCCCTGCGTGCACCTTTGCCTAGAGCGCCCCGTGGACAGCTACGCCTCGCCACCAGCTGCTCCTAATGGTCAATCATGGTGGAGCACGGAAGGCTCCCTACCCCATGCCAAGTGCCTTTGCTGAAGACCTGGATATGGTGTTGGCTGCAGGCTGGGTCAGCGGGCGGGTGGTGGCAGCGGAGCATATTGCGCTGCTGCTGCTTCCTCCATCATCATTGCTTTCCCTTCTGCCCTCGCCACAGCTTATGCCACGTTCGGACTGCTGCCATTGGGCAAGATGCAGAGGCCGGAGTCCGTGCTGGACATTGTGGCGGTAGCAGAGAAGTAGCCCTTCCAGCAGGTGGAGGAACGGTTCGAACAGTGTTTCAGCCGCTTCTCAGGTGGGGTAACTGCCTTTGTAACTTCCACGGTTCCTGCCAGTGGTGGCGCCTCTCACCAGCGCCGTCTCCAACAATAGCGGCGGCAGCAGCGGCGGGACAGACTCCGCTGCCAACGAGAACTGCCCTCCCACAGAGGCATCGCTTTGCTTGATGGCGGCTGCGTTAACAATGTCCTGCAAGTCAGTGAGTCATTCGGGTTTTGGTGGGTGGAAGCGGCAGCGGGAGGGTGAGGCCATCATTTGTCTCTCCCCCCCACACCTTGCTTTGCTTCTCGCCCCAGAGCTTCGGGTCACGGTCTTATCCCCTGTACAGTTGGGTGCTCTCCTCTTGCTCCAGCCACCTGAAACCCCCCACATCAATGTTTTCCCTCTCTTTAAGTTTTCTTTATTCTCATTCCCTCCATCAGTTGCCTAAGAATACAGACTGGCCAGGCAGCTTCCTGCCCCCCCCCCCAGTAGCTTTAAAAAGGGAACCATTTATCCATTTTGCCAGGAGGAATCCAGGAGGTGGATTTCCATCCTATTTCTGTCCTTCAAGGAGATGAAGGTGGGGAGTGCATTTAAGGGTGCTACCTGCCCTCCCTCCTTTGGGGTGAATCCTTTGGGAGAATCCTCTGGGAAGTTTGGCAGGGAAAGAAGGAGAGAGGGAGGGTAGCCAACATCCATGCTGCCGCTGTCCGCCTGATGACCTGGGGCTTGGCGGGGGGAAGGAGCTCTCCGTGCTCTGCCATGATCAGCCATTAGGAGCGGCTGGTGGCGAGGCGTGGCTGCCCGCGGGCTGCTTCTAAGAGCGAGTTTCCCCGCCCTTCCCTCCCATTTTGCATGTTTTAAATTGGCCTAAATTTTGGGAGGACTTAATTTTACCGCATGCCTAGAAAACATGCTGGACCTTCCTATTGGGGGGGTGTATTGTTGGAGAAACACGGTATCATAATATAAAAAGAGTGCAGTTATTATATAGTTTACATACTAGTAAATCTAGACAATGAAGTAAATTACTTAATTTTTTAATTTTTTGGAATAAACTTTTTAAAAAATGGATAAAGAATGCATCTTCTGAGTATAATTTTCTTTATGTAGAATATCTCTTTGAAAAGCATCAAGTTGGGTCGAGTTTCCTAAAATGTCAAATTGTATATTTTAGAATTGTAGTACAGAAATTTATTTAGAATTTCAAACTTCATTTCTTCAAACTTATGTTGATATATGTTCTAACTAGAAAGAAGCTATAGATGTACATAATCAGGCTCGTACAAAACTTTCATTTCTTACAAGATCAACCTTTTAAAAGCATTCTTTGAAGAGTCAATAAACACAGCACATTTTAAATAGATTATCTTCCTCGTTCAATCAGGTTATATACTTCAAACTTGGATCCATTGATTTTCCAAAACTTCCTCCGTTTCTCTCCCTCTCTCCCAGCCTCTCTCACTCTCTCTCTCAAATCTTACTCTATTTTTTATTTGTGGTAAATTGGATTTTTATTTTGTTTTAAATAGAGAACTATTAAAAACCATAATATTCTAGGTACCTCTGAAGTTATTAAAACCTTTGGGTCACATTGTTTTGTTAATATATGTTTAATTATACATTCTGAGAAGCAAATGATTCAGATAAGTTAACCTAAAATGGAGGTTTTCAAAATCTATAAACTAGCCATTATGAATAATTTAAGATATTATTAAGATGTGCTTATTTTTTTTCTTATTAACAATTTCTTTATCCATAAGTTGCACATAACAGTTATGGGAATAAATTTGAGTAATTCCAATACTCATATATAACAATCACATGTACACATATCACTTAAAAACTCTTTTCAGAAGCAATTTTATTTAGAATGTTTTTCTTTTGTGAAAAATTGCACAGCATTTTTTTTACAGTACAGTATTATTAGCAACCAAAACTTCACAAAGAAAAACCTTTCAAAAACAAAAATGAGTATTTGCATGCTTTTTATTCAGATTCATACACAGAAATTTAAAAATAACAGTGATATATAAATATACACTTAACATAATACCAGATAAAAAGATAAACTTGAGAATCTCAACAGTTCTTTTGAGAGTGTCTTCAGCAGCAGAAACCTGTATGTTATTTACTCAATGCAACACAGACCCTCTTACTATAAAGTTCTGTTCAGATACTATATTACTGACTATCAAGAACTCCCATTGAAATGAGAAGATACTGGCATGGCATATATAATACGTTCCTCACTATGACAAGAGGCGGGACACAGCAGACTCCAACATCAAAATTTCAAAGTAATTAAAGAAAAAGATTTCTTCACACCAATCAACATACAACGATTAGTAATACATTCCCTGGCACCAAATTGTGCATTCAGTCTATTCTGGAAAAGGTTGTACTCCCCACCAGAAAAAGTCAATTCACAGCTTGAAAAGTACTCTTGGATCCTACACTGTTCTGCATTTTAGAAAATACTGGCATCAAGGAAAGCATTTGCACATCTATATTTAGTGCACAAGCTGCAACTATTCCTGAGCAGGATATGATTTGATAGAAATCAGCCATGCTCTGGCTAATGACATGTGGTTTATACAGGGCTACCCTTGAAGAAAACCCCAAAATTTGCACTGGTACAAAATCTGGCATCCAGTCTGCTAACAGCTGCAGGTCATCAAATTCATATCACAGAAATATTATGAAAGTTCTTGTTTTGCTAATTATTTTTCAGGCTTAGGACTTGCTATCTATAGTAAGAGATCCCTTGTCTCATTATGAACCAACCTAATTGCTAAGAATTGAAGGAGAGTATCCTTGAGAATGTCCCCACTCAGAGGCAGGCTTGGCAGCAGACAGGAAAGGCACACTGAAATAGCCCACAGAAATACCCTATATTAGTGGGTTACCACTTTCATATCATAAGAGCCACTGTATGAAATAATTTTGCTCAAGATCAAAGATGATTTGATCCCATTACAACAGAAACACTTTTCCCTAGAACAGGGGTCTCCAAACTTGGCAACTTCAAGACTTTTGGACTTCAACTCTCAGAATTCCTCAGAGCTGTGCTGGCGGGAGAATTCTGGGAGTTGAAGTCTGTAAGTCTTAAAGTTGCCAAGTTTGGACACCTCTGCCCTAAAAAGACATTTTTATGTTCATTCTATTATTATGTTTATGATTTACAGTACATTAATTAAAATTTTAAGGAATTGCAACATTTCAAATAGATTACTTCTTTTCCCTTGCAGTACAACCCCTTCTTTAAGAATTATTTTTCATTACTCTAAAATAATGAAATGCACAATTCTGAAGTATGATTCTTACCTCGTTTTTACTGAAAGATTTCTAAAGTGCATTTTAAAATTGTTTTGCATTTTTTCTTGTTTTGCTAGACACCATTCAGGTGACTCTTTGGGAAAAAGGGTATTGAAGACTACTGTGATAATAAACAAGTATCCAAAATAAGGTAAGTTGTTCTAGTTAATAGTAAAAATTAGTTTTCCATTTCAATTTACCAATCTCAGTAATATAGTGAAACTTAGCTTCTAGGAAAGTTTCCATCTTATGCATCGTCCAGAAAATAAATTAAAATAATGTAAGCAAGGAAATAATATCTTCAAGGAGGTCTCAAATCCAAGCAGACCATCTCTGTGGTTGTTCACGACCTACGTGATACATTACTCCCAAGTGATAAAAAATGCAAAGCATTGGAACATACTGTATGGATTTCATATTTTCAACTGGGGGAAGTAAAACGTTCATATTTTCGCACAGTAGAGAAATAGTCACCTATAATCTGCAGTTTTTTGCCTACTACTATTCTCCAAATTATTAAATTCAAATTATCCTACTTTGGACATAGTATGTTAAGACTCAGTTTTATGGGAAAGGCTGTAATGCTGGGAAAGGCACAACAAAAGAGAAAAGGATGACTAGCAGCAATGTGGATGAATTCAGTGAAAGTGGCAATGAGTGTACCACTGGAAGACCAAGTTAAAGACTTCATGAAGAAAATTTATATGGTCACCACGAGTCAAAAATTATTTGACGGCACATCATCCATCCACCCAACTATCCATCCTTCATCCCTTGAGAGGGAAAATCTAATGCTTGAAATGATGTAGGTCCATGAGAGGGCTACATCACTTGCACATTTACCATTTTCACATGGACCACAGGAGGATAGCTTTAGGGAAAGAAGCAAATATCAAAAACTAAAAATCTTCATGCCAGAGAACTTAACTGTTTATGCAAACATGGATGGATTTGTATAAATTCTGAAAATACGGCAGACTACATTTGCATAAGCCTGAATTTTTAATTCTACGCAAGAGAGAATAGTCCCCATTGATTTCAATAGAGACAGAGAAGAAATTCCCTTGGGCTCTTATGAACTGAAGCAAAACCCCCACACACATTTTCTTCTTTAGAAGAGACTGCACTTACAAGCATGCTGCTGCTTTCTCTGAATAATACAATTAGCAAGAATAATGTACATAATAACCTGGGTGGTGCAGTGGCCTAGAGGTAGAGCTCTTGCCTCACAATCAGGAGGCTGTGAGTTCAATCCTAGGTAGAGGC
>JANHFN010000275.1:0-14465 GCA_032468175.1 Toxicocalamus goodenoughensis
AGAGAGAGAGGGAGGGAGCGAGCGGGCGGGCGGGCGGCGGGCGAGACGCTCAGAGAAGAGAGAGAGAGAGAGGCCGGCAGCAAAGCCAGGCAAGTCGAGGGCGCGCGGAAAACCCGGACCGGCGAAACAGGGAGCTCTCGGAATGGCGGGCTGGACTTGCCAACCCAGGGAGAGAACATTAATGTGGGTTCAGACATTTTTTTATCTCTGCGAAACGGGCACTCTTCCTTTGTGTCCACAACAAGAATACGCGCACTTTATGCGGTTCCCTTTTGGACTTGGGACTCAAGTTATTCTGTGGTTTTTGTTTCTTTTTCCTTTTCTCCTCTTGCGCAGCCTGCACGCTTGCTATGTGTAATGGATCTATATTTAAAAAAAAAAACAAAGACGGGAACGCGGACTAAACGCACCGCACATATTTGCCACCCCAGAGTCATGAATAGAGACGTAATATCTTGGAGGGAAAACAAAGTACTAGAATGCAAATGGATCTGAATTCATTTTAAAAGTCACCTGAAATGGTTTACATCCCTACTTTCTGGATAACTTTCAACAGCGATGGTTCTCTTTGGCTTTTCTTACTTAGAGCTTTTGTGGGTATGGATCTGTGTACGTATTTAAGAGTCATTTATTTGTGCGTTTTATAAAATACAGCGATACGTGGAATAGCTGTACTGTAAAACTATTGGGGAGGGGAACTTGAAACAATAAAAATAAAATGCATTTAATTTTTTTTTTTTGGGGGGGGGAACAGTACTGTCCTTAAAAGAGCTAGTTTCAACTTTTGATCTATGGTGTAAAGAGCATTCCACCCGAATACAACATAGTGGAAGTAGAATAAAACCCTCATAAGGTGGCATGTATTTGTAAATAAAACTGTAAAGTATAGAAAAGTGCTCAAGAGTAGTTCAACAGTATTTACCTCCCAGAGCGCCTCTTTTGGGGGGGAGTTCGAAACATGAAATATCATTAAAATTCATCTGGACTTCACTTTCCTAGTTTGTATTTAAAAGATTGCAATAGTAAATGCATTTATCTTGAAACTGTGATAACAGTTATCTTTTGCAAGCATACTTAAATATGTGTTTATAAATGTGCAGTATTAAATAATGGTTCATCAATCAAATGCATGACCTCAGCATCCAATATCTTGTGTGCAGACACTGTGTCTTACCATCAAACACAAAATGTTAAGGTGAAAGAAAAGAAACATTAAATCAATGGGAAGTCATCTCAATGGAATTCGATAGGAATTGAACTGAATCCTACTCCTGGCCTTGGCTTCCTTTTAGAAGATGTGCCTCTGCATATCCAAATATACATCCAAAGCCAAACAAACTCCTTGAACCTCCCCACAGCCTTGACATTAATAAATGAAATTAGGTATTTCTTTGCTTCCTTCTAATGGTTGTCTGGATTTTTGCAGCCCAGAGCTATAACCCTAAATGAGATGGGATGGGAGGATACTTTTCTGCCTCCCAATCCTCACAAACATCCTGAGGCACACTTATTCCTATTAATGTCTCACATGTCAGACACACATAGATAAGCTTTCTACTGAAACTGGAACCCCAAATCAACTTGGTTTTGAATTGCAATCCTAGTTCTTTTTCAGCAGCAGCAAATACGCATGGCATGATTTTGGGAGAAATAACGCTGCTTGAATATGTGTGCACAGGCATACAACTTAAGCTGAGGTCATATAACTAAGCCTTGCATTCTTTTTGAGCTGCAAGTGCTAATGAATTTGATGGGGCAGGTACACAAGTCTATGCATGTTTATTCAGACATGTCCCAGTAGTTCCACAAATCTTACTTTCTAGTAAGGCTGTGTAGGATGTCAGTCTGAGTTTCCTCCAGGCACTCTGGAAGAGTTTGCATATCTTTCTAGGCCGGCACTACTAGCAAACTGCAATTAATGGGAGCATTAGTTGTTATGTAAATGAAAGCTTCAGTATAGGCAGGGCATATTCTAAACCTTGAATAGATTGGAGCGAGAGTTAAAACTCTTTCATTTTACAACAGTCTGGATAAAAAAAGTCCTCTAAAGCTGCTATTTGCATTTCAAGAGAATTTTCTGGTGACCCCAAGAAGACTTTACTTGAATTGGAAACAACTGACCTCTGCCTAGTTTCAAACTCAAGCTAAACAAGCATTGCATGAGGACTAGTTCATTAACCCAGAAGCCAGAACACTGAAGCTTTTTCTATATTTGTGGAGTCCTAGATACTTTCTGAGCTTGGTGGTTCGCTTGCAGATGTTTCATTACCTGACTAGGTAACATCAGTTCCTTTTAAATGTGTGTGCCTTGAAATCAATTTTGAGTCCTGATGTGTGCCTGGCACATCCCTGTGATTTTCTTGGCAAGGTTTTCAAAAGTAATTGTCCTTGCCATCTTCTACCCAGGGCTGATACAGTGTGACTGGTCCGAGTCACTGGTCCAGTTGGCTTTGGCTCTAAAGCAGGACTAGAACTCACAATCTCCTGGTTTCTAGCCAGATGCCTTAACCCATACTGTACACTAAATGAGCTTCAAAAATGTCTAGGGACCGGGAAATGAAGCAAATTAAGACTACCACAGTATGCCATGAAATCTTTTTTTCAAAAAATAAAAACTTTGAAAAACAGGGCCATTTTGCTTTGATCACTAATTTTTCATTAACCAAAACACTAATATTTGGTTTTATGTACTGGGCTACTTGTAATACTTTTCCAGGAACATGCCTAAAAGGACTATAAACTAAAAGGATTATAAACTAGGAAACCCATCCCACTAAGAACTGCACAAATTCTGTTGCTGCTCCTCTCTTCTAGCTGAGTCATGGAGGATATGTGTATCTTTGCTGTTTCTTTCTTTTGCTTTCCTTTTTCCCCCTCATTGCCCTGGTAAAGCCCTTCTTTGCAACCAGAACCCTTGTTTGCGTGCTCACTGTCTCTCCACCATTGCCTAGCAGAGAGACCCTCCTAGCCAAATCCAGATCTCCTCCTCTTCCTTGGGAAACTGTCCTTCGTTATTCAAACCTCACTTTTCTACCACCTCTGGACAGAATTCTGCATCACCTCAGAAGCAGTGCCCACCCTGAGCACAAGAGTAGGCAGGGATTCCCAGAGACAGTGCTGCTGGAGGTGGAGCCTCAGGGCAGCAACAAAGCCAACTGGGTCCTACAGTTGTCCAGACTAAGGTGAAGTGCTAAGACACCTCCCATCAGGATAGTCCTCTTCCTGGAAAGCTCCTCCTGGCCTCTAATGCTATTTTTGCAGATTGCAGACAATGATTTGGAATTCACAATTTGGAAAACCCTACCTTCAGCCTTACATGACTGTTACCAGTTGGGACATACAAAGCAACAAACTCGTCAGCCACATCTGAGGCTAGTATTTTTAATGAGCATGCCATGTGGTTAATGCATTATGGTAGTTGGTTGTGAGAAGCAGAAAACTGGCTTGAGTAAACTTTGGTTAAAGGAAGCAGCAGTAAGCAAGTCATAGGAGCACAACCACTGTAGAGGTAGCCCTTGTTCAGCAACCATAATTGGGATCGGGAACTCAGTCATTAAGCAAAGCGGTCCCTAAGTGAAACCACAACTGTACTTACAATCATACTTCAGCTTTCCTTTCCTTTATAGACCTGTGGGAGTCCCAAGTGCAAAGATTGAAAGTTACTTTTACAAAGTTACTTTTTCATCACAGTTGTAAGCTATCTGGCTAAGCAAGGGCTACATCTGTAGGTCTGATGGGTCAACAGCCCCTCTGTTGGGTTACCTCCCACTGCAAGGCAATCCCAGCTTGAATGGATAGAAGGCTGTTTCCAGGTTTGACTCAGGGAGGATTGGGAGGTGTCAAAAAACAAAGCCACAATGGCAGTCCTGACTGTGCAATCAAACCACTGCATCTTTTTTACTTTTGATACTTACAAGCTACCCTGGGTCCCTGAGAGGTGAATGGATGCAGCCAGAGATAAAAGTAGGAGACCCTCCCACATGCTGCCCCCCACCCCCAAACATCTCAGCTTTCTCTCCAGAGCAGGTTTCAGAGACAAGGCTGAGTGGTTTTTCCCTAGATCTTAAGTGATCCCTTGCAAAGAGATTTGAAATTAGATCAAGTTGTCCAACGCCTGCTCTATTGCAAAATGCAGGGGTACAACAGGTCTGTAGAGTACTGCCTTTCACACATGTGTGCAGGCAAAACTCTTTCCCATTCACATGCATTCACATGCAACATCACAACTAGCAGAATTAAACAGCTGCAAGGGTTCCGTGAGGTTAAGGTGATGCTCATGGAGGGGTCACTCAGGTCAAAAGCAGTTCAAATAAGGTCTGCCAAGCACAGCTCCCTTTGGGGCAAGGATGCACCCCATCATTGCTGTCATGTAATAAGTGTTCCTAAGTATTTTATTTTGCGTATCTCAGTTCCCCCCCTTCCTTCTTTGCCCTGCAAAACCTTCCCTCCTCCTGACTGGGCTGAGTCTGTTTGGTCTGCAAGGACCAAACAGATAGTTAGTTTTCAGAATTGGGAGGAAACAGGAAAGTAGGGATAAGGGGGATCAGGGATAAACCTAAACTGATGAAAAAGAGAATAGAATAGAAAGTTAAATTATTAGGATTCAGGTTATTGCTATACCCGGAAATAATGGCTTGTATATGTATTATCTTTGAGCGCTTTGGTGGCTTAATGGTGAAGATGCTCACCTGCCACTCAGAAGGTGGAGAGTTCAATTCTAGATAGCAACAGATGTTTCTCTACGAGGGTGCAAAGGAAAAAAAAATATCATCTGTGAATTCCATGTGGTGTCAGGAAGAACATCCGGCCAGTAAATGCTCAGATTCTTTCAGCTGCCCTGACTCTACCCCATATTAAGGATTGTAAAAAAGGGAGTTTTATATGTATTATCTTTCTTGCAGTCTCTTTTACCGTTGCCACTGTTTTTTATTTGTTGGTGAAAGAGGGCTAATTGAAAAAATGCTTAGTCTTCGAGTCACTTCGTAACTCCCCCAAAGATATTCACATATTTGAAATAGCAGATAGATATGGTAAAACTTATAACAAGTAAGTTAAATGTTAAAAAAAAAAGCGGGGAAGGGTGCAGTAAGAACTGTAAAAGGGTCTCTCTTAAATTTGGGGGAAATGATGACAAAAAGCACTACCCTTCACCTCTCTAAATCTCTAACTAAATGGTCTAGTTCTTGTATTTGCACATTTTTTAAAATTCTGTTAAAAACATTTGATTTTCTCTCTCTCTATTAATTGTCTTTCTTTGGAATTAAAACAATCCTGAATTGTTGTAACATTGCAGGATCTGATCTGAGTCGGTCACCGGGACCAAAGATTTAGTCTTCCAAGCTCTCGGAGCTGTGCTGGAGCCCATCCTTAAGGAATTTCTCTCCATGTGTGCATACATAGAGAAGTTCCCTGAGGATGGGCTCCAGCACCAGTCTAAAAGCTTGGAAGACTAAAATCTCTGGTCCCGGTGACCAACTCAGATTGGATCCTGCACCGTTACCCTGGGACATGTACGTTTGCCTTCATTCGTGTGGTAACATTACCTTTCGATTCAGTTCTATAGCCCCCTGATAATTCTGGATGCCTTATTTGTTGATGCCTTCTCTCTAAATCTATATTGCGGTGCCTGAAATGTAAAATTGGAGAGCATTTGTTTCTGCAGTTGTATGGAGTTCAGCCTGACTCAACAGCATCTGATACTGTAACTCTTTTGTATTATTGTTTAAATGTCATTGTAAGACAAAAATACAAAAGGAAACGAAAGTTAGAAAAATGCAAGAAAGAAGGACAAAGGTGCAAAGAAAGAAAGAAAAGTACTGACTCCCAACTATTTTTCAATGCAGTAAAATATTGCATTGAAAAAAATATTACAACTTCAACTTTTTGCTTTACATTTTACAACATTTCAAGACATTTCTATAATAAAGTCAATCAATCGGAATAGAGCTGGAAGGGACCTTGGAGGTCTTCTAGTCCAGCCCCCTGCTCAAGCAAGAGACCCTACACCATTTCAGAGAAGTGACCGTCCAGTCTCTTCTTAAAAACCTCCAGTGATGATGCAGCCACTACTTCTGAAGGCAAACTGTTCCACTGGTTAATTGTCCTCACTGTTACAAAGTTTTAGAAGTTCCTAACACTTTAGGTTTTGATGATTAAAAATCTTTCTAATCATCAAAACCTCAAGTCAAAGTTTCATATTTTTTTCATTTTTGAGCAAAAACCCAGAAGTGGTTTGCAGACAGAAGCAAAACTAGACAAATTATTCTCTTTTGCTATTTTGTTCAGCTCCATTACCTTTACCATTCACTCCTCCATTGCAGGAATTACAGTAGTGTGTTTTTCCATCTTCGTGCATAGTAGTCCTCGGCTTACAACCGCAATTAATTAGTCATTTTTTTCCGTGCCGTTGTAACTTTGAATGGTTCCTAAATGAACCCTAAGTTGAGGACTACCTGTATAAGATTCCCAGGCACTTAACTAATAACTCTTATTGAGCATTGAACAAATTATGAAATCATTATGATTTCAAGACCACTTAGCTTAATTGTATGTTTTCCATTTTTATTGTTTGATTCTATGGGATATTCTATTGTCATATTAATTCTGTTGTGATCTGCCTTCTGCAATGCAGTAAATATTGTGGAACAATATAATTTTGTTGAAATAAGCAGTTTTCCCCAATCTGAAATCCCTGGCTATAAATCATGAGAGTTGAAGTCCAGTATATTTGGAGGGCATCATGCTGTAGAAGCCTGGCTTACGGAAAAATCAAACTGACTAGGGTATAAGGCAGCAGTATTCAAAGCCTTTAAAGGCTGTCAGCAAAAAACAGTGAAAATAAACTGTTTACCTGGGTCATAGCAAGAATGACAAATAATGGAGTCAAGAGGCAAAATATGCATGTTTAGAGGGAGTACGCAATTCAGCTTGCTGGAATTTTACCATTTCAGAAGGCTACTCACATTTCTTCTCCCAACCAATGCAAAAATGTAATATCAGACAGAAAGCAGAAAACTTTGGATTTGGGTAGCTTATAACATTTTTGGTTATGCGACAAGTAAAGAACTCCATCATGCCATCGCACAGTCACTTTCATAAGTAATCAAAGAAAACTAGGCCATTTGATTCTTCTGAAGGTCTAGATCAACCTTAAAAAGAAGCAATTTCAAGACATCTTTGCCTCAAGAAAATTCTATGGGGCTGACAGCTGGGATAAACATTTCTACCCCTTCCCCCATCTCATAAATCAGGCTATTATATATAGATGCAGTGGAAAATTTGGCATCCTACCGCCATGGTTTAAATCAATCCACTGAGTGATTAGCTTCTCTTCCTGAGATAGTAGAGAAAGACATCTTGTTTAAGACAGCATGATGTCTTGGTCCATGCCCAAAGAGCATGGATCCATGACCAATACTGGGAAATGTTTCTGGTTATTGAACAATGGAAGTCATCCAGGAAAAGCTGCAAGATCTTTTTTCCTGGAGACTCTTAAAATAAGACAGGATTATAATCCATCATGCTTTACCTAATTCTGGGAATTGTCTGATAGCAAGAGGGTTAGGCTGAAGGAGTCCTGGACTCTCTTCATATATGCTGCTGTGTTTCAGAAATGGGAAAACATAATGAAGAAAAGCAAGTTAAGGATAGAGAAGAGGGGGGAATACATCACTGTAAAATTGTTTGATGATCACAATGTAGAGAAATAGCACGAATAAAGAAGGAGTAGGGTTTTTGTTTTTATTTTTTTAGCAAAGCTCAGAAAATAGTTACAGGCTCAGATGCAACTTGGAAAAGCACCAAAGAACCCTGTTTTGTTTATTCTTACTAAATCATGCACTTTTCCAAGAATAACTTGTTTAGTTTTTGCTTAGAGTGTTGTATGGACCCAGCCATTCCAGTCTTTAAACCAGAGCTAATGTTGTAAAACACAAATGAGAGCCACTGGAGCAATCATTAATGTGATGGAAAATTTTAAATACATAGGGAGCAATCCTTTTTACAGTATTTAATCAATGCAACTGAATATTAATTAAGCTTAAATTTAAATGAAATGAAACCATATGTAATTTTTGCCCTACGGATTTTCTTGGCATAATATATTTTTCAGTGAGTGCCCTGATATGACACTCATATTGGTAGTAAAATGTCCAACTCAGAAAAATGTTGCAGTTTATGGTGTTATGCAATTTAGGAACACAACCAATTGTTTAGTATCTTAATCTATGTAAGGACGGAACTGTCTTGGCAAAATCTCTGGTAACTTTGCAAAAGAGAATATAGGGCGGTGGCATCCTAAAGAAAACACTACGTACCACTGAAAATACATCAGGGTATGCAGTGGGGCTAGTTACAAGATTCTTTAAATCAAATTCATTTGATTTCTGCTTTAAAAAAAACACCTGTCCCTGTCAATAATGAAGATGTGTTATTTTTTTAAAATGAGGTGCTAAGGAAAGTAGATATTCTTCCAAATTTCAAATTCTGCATAGATAGAAATATTCTTGATCCCAATATGTCTGCCCCTCTTTTCTGGATCAGCATGCCCTAGATGCCTTTTTCTGTGATGTTAACATGCTAGTAAGAAACTAAAGCTGAAGGCAGGTCATCCTAAAGCTGGGCTGTCAAATTCACGGCCCATGGGCCGGATGTGTCAAGCACTGGCCACCCCCACACCCGGTTTAGTGAAAGGGAAAAAAGTCCCAAAATGTCATGTGACGCTGCCGTGATGACGCGAGTTTGACACCTTTGTCCTAGAGAATGTTTGAGTGTATGCTAGGTGTTTTATTAAATGACTTCAGAACTTAAATTAAGAAACTAAGAACTGATTCATATAACCTGCTAAATCACAAGGCATTTGCTTGTTCCTGTCTTACAATAATATACAAGTGGCTATTATGACCTCCTCTGCCAACTTGCTCATAAAAGATTAGGCACACAAAGGTTTTCCCTTGTCTAGATGTATCCAACTCTAGAGTGTGGTATTCATCTTTATTTCTTAGCAGAGAGAGCCAGCAGTGACCAAAGACAATTCTGTGGTCATTTGGCTAGAATGATTATATACCAAAGCACACAGAATGCTGATACCTTCCCATCCAAGTGGTACCTATTTATCTATTCACATTTACATGCTTTCAAATTACTAGGTGGGCAGGAGTTGGGGCAAGTAACGAGAACTCACCCCGTCATGCGGCAGTTGGGTTGTCAGGTTCTCAGCCGACAAGCTCAGCTTCTTTAACTGCTAGGCCATCATGCCGCCTAGTATTAGGCATATTAGTCTACTCCAACACGTAAATTGCCACAGAAAATTGCTTAATTTTGAATACACTTGTCACTATTGATGATACCCTGCATTGAGTCCCCCTTTAATTTTACTCCCTCCCAGAAGGGATCAGGGGGGTTAAGTGTGAAACACCACACTATACTAATAGGTGACTCTGCAATAACCATATTACAAAGATTTTGAGGTCACAGCATTGGAAATAAACCAGTGGGGAGCTAGTGGGAAAATCCAAATACGAGGCAACAGATTTTTATGGACAGTATTGCTGCTATTGATGTATAGGTTTTAATTATTATTAGTTGACTTGAGCATTCCATGGAAAGGTGGGGCAGAAATATTTTAAATAAATAAATAGTTATGTATAAATATGCCAGACTAGGTCTATGAGCCAGCCTGAAGGCATTCTTGCGTCTTGGCCCCACTTCTGGATTTCACATTAATGCTAATTAAGAGGCTTGTGGCACCTTAAATACTAATGATATTTCTATTATATAAACTTTTGTGGATCACAGACCACTTTCCTAGTTTATATAATAAATCAATTGCAAAAGATAGATATTTTTGTTGTTATTGCAAAAATTAATATAACTTCAGTTCTGGAAATTCATGGTAACATTCCCAAACTGCTGTCAGTAAGTTCTGGATCTTGTATATAACTTTTCTTTATTTTATTATAGCTTGAAAATTTTAATTTGATGTTGTATGGAGGGGTCTATATTTTACTTGGATTGGGGACTAAATACAGATAGGATAAAATAACAATAAACATAAAAATCTCGAACATCTAACTGCAGCATTTCCATATTCTTCTTCTACCACAACTCTCATTGACTCTTCTGTATTTCTATGCCCTTTGAAGAAAGAAATGTGATGGCATTTTCTAGATTATGTCATCCCTAGGGACAGAAAATTATTTTCTCATTTTTATATATGGATGTTATTATTATCAGTCTAAATCAATCCTCTGCAGGATGAAGGCATGTTTATTAAAGGATTTGTACTATAGTCTTTTATGCTGATTCAGTGTGGATTGGATATTGTTTAATTTCCAGGTCCTGGATGAGAAGGAGTGACAGATCCAAAGCCATCCAATCAAGGTCCATGCCCAAGAGATGATTAACATTACACCACCCTGGTTTTAGATGGTATTATATAAATTGATAAATAAAAGATAAGCTTACAGTGTGTCCTTGGGGTTGCTCAGGAATGAATTGTGTGTGTGTGTGTGTGCATTTGCATGTCCATGTCAAAGAAATGTGACTAACTACCCATTGTTTTCACAGTTCAACTTTTAGAGCAGGGGTGTCAAACTCGATTTCATTAAAGGCCGCATCAGGATTGTATTTTACCTTGGAGGGCCAGAGTGGGCGTGGCCAGAGTAGGTGTGGCCAGCTCAACATCACTCGTGTCAGGGGTGCCTGTGGTGGCCCAAGCCATCTGCCAGAGAAAACAGGCTCCTGAGCTCTGTTTTCGGTTGCAACGGCCTCCTGTAAGTAACCCTCTGCCAATGAAAACAGAGCTCAAGAGGGCTGTGTGCAGCCCACCCTAGTTCTATTTTTGCTGGCAGAGGCACTGCAGGTCAGTCTTTCGCCATTTCCAGGGTGGCCCTGTGGGCCAGATCTAATCACCCCTTGGGCTGGATCTGGCCCCCGGGCCTTGAGTTTGACATCCCTGTTTTAGAGGATTGTATTTTGAGGACTGTGTCAGAAAAAAATGATCAATTGTTTTTGTAGTGTACTTATCCAGAAAAGTAAGGTCAGTTAACATCAGTTTTATGAGGGAAAAAAAATCCACCCCTCCAACCTCATCCAGCCTTTGGTTTGAGTCATGCCTCAAAGATAATGTATATAAATGGGGCACTTTGACAAATTCAACCCTCGATTTTTTATTTATGTTTCTTTCAAAAAGAGATTATTCATACACATTGCTTGTGAAATCAATACTGACCTTCCCACTGAAACTACTGCACTGAAAAATCATGGCAAAGGTTTCCATGGCTTTATTTCAAACTCTATTATTGGGTTGTACTGTCTCCAGATTTGTCTTCATTCATATTAACTTGGCTGAGTGTGAATTTCTTCCAAAGGCATAGCGTATTAGTTGGGTGCAGGTTGTGCATACATATTGACCTGCAATAATCCCAGTGTCCTAGCACTTGTCACTTGGACACCACTATCCTAGGTACCAGATAAGAACTTTGGCAAAAAAAAAGAGCAGATAAGAACGAGCTGATAAGACACACACACAAAAATTAAGGCCAGGCAATAGGAAGTGAATCAGCACTTGGGGAAAACAATATTAAGCAATTTTTGTAATAATTCCTCGGGTTTTAAAGAAATTCTGCGTAACAGTCTTGCTTTTGCAATAACCATGTACAATAACAAACCTGTCAGCTGTTAGATGGGGACCAGAAAGAAGTCACACTGAATGAGCCAATCAATACAAAGAAAGAAACAGTGATAAAAATAAAGCGGAGATATTATGTACAGAGGAGTGGTTAACAATGAGTATGCAAAAGTTCTAAAAGTGTCAAAAAAGCCAGTCAGTCAGAAAATACCCTCTTTACTAAAGTTACATGGTTAGAATGCAGTATTGTAGGCTAATTCTTCTGACTGCCAGCAGTTTGTTCCTGGCCGGCTCAAAGTTGACTCAGTCTTCTATCCTTCTGAGATTGGTAAAATGAGGACTCAGATTGTTGGGGGCAATATGCTGACTCTGTAAACCACTTAGAGAGGGCTAAGTGGTACATAAGTCTAAGTGCTATTGCCATTGCAGAATCTTTGAAAGCATATTTTCAACAAGGCATAAAGCTATGTGGAACTTTTAAGGAAAACTACATCATTCTCACTAATATAAAATTTCCAGTGTACTTTTAGGTATTCACCATGAATCAGGCCCATAGGTATGCCTCGAAGCACTTTGAATGGTATAGGTATGCCTCGAAGCACTTTGAATGTAAAATATCCCATAATACCTGATGGATTTGGATTGGATCTGGTTTCCTGAGTCTTTGGTTTAATACGTTACTGGCAAGACTCTCACTTTGACAGTAATAGAATAATGCAGTGAGGGATGGTGGGGAGTTGAACAGAAGTTCTTTCTAACATGAGCCAATTTGCTACAAAAACATCTGGTAAAAATTCAGGGCTTTAAATCTACAGTAATGTTTTCTGCAGTAATATTTTAGAAATACATTTGGTAAGTATTAAATTGCTATGTTGTAGCTGATAATATTTATGATCGTAATGTGTTAAGCAGAGGTTTAGAGCTGTCAAGAGAAAGAAAATGATTGTCATATGGCCTAACAAATGAGATGAGGATGTAAATTACATTTTATTGTATTTTTTAAGACTTTATTGTAATCTTTTTCAAAAGAACGATGTCTTTGTCAAGTCATTGCCTGTTTCTTGAAAAAAAGAATAGCAACCTCAAGTGGTACCTTAAGCTTGGGAATAAAACAGAAAGCTTTATTGTGGAACTGGTACGTGCTGAACAATTTCATCTCTGAAGGAAGATGGATCAGACAATGTCAAAGCAGAAATTGAGAAGACGCTGTGTTTCTAGATGATAATTCTGTCAGTACCTGTTTCTAACTCAATAGCAAAATAGACCTTCTATTTTTTTATATAGTTGGCTTATAATTCTGATGCCAAAGGCAAAACGTCTCTCTTGACCCTGGTTCTGTGAACAGTGCCTATAACATCACTAGCAGGCAGTATTTGCATACATACTTAATTAGACAGTGCAATTAACTAAGTTTCTCGTATGTCTGAATTCGACCATGATTTTCCTGCTTTTAAACTCCAGTCTGGTTACCCAGGTTACTTTACCAAACTATCCTGCATGTATGGCTTTGTAGGGAGTGGGGACCTAGCCATTTGTCTCAAGTTGCAGCAGACTTGTTTAAAGCAAGCACTTTTAAAATGAGTGGTCTTCAACTCCCAGAATTCCCCAGCCAGCCCTTTATGACCTGACCTCTATTTTAATCCCTCCTGTTTTGTTCATCCTGGGTAGGCATGTGGAGATTGGTTTACATATTTACAGATTAAAAGAGTGAGAAGGGATCTTGTAGGTCAACTAGTCCAACACCACCACCCCCAGGCAGAAGACCCTACAGCATTTCTGACAGGTGGCGGCCCAGTCCACCTGAAAACTGGGAAATTGGGGCTAAGGAGTGTAATGGGCTGTAAGAATAACCTTCAGAGACTGGAGAAAGAACCCCAGCCTACACAATGGTCTCATAAGAAAAATCTGAGTTCATAGCTGGGATGGGGGTGGAGAAAGCATCTCAGAAGTAGTCCTCTCTAGTTCTCTGGAACACAAACGCAGAGGAATGGGGAAGTGCTTTCAAACTTGCAAGATTCTGTTGCTGTAACCTTACAATAAAGATAATATTAGTATCCTTGTATTTTGGTTTCCTGGTCTCAGCTACCCTGAAGAGCTGACAAAGAGTCAGTGGTACAAAATGCTGAAATCAATCAATCAATAAGCCCGTTATCTAAATTTGGACAATATAGTGAACCACAGGTTCACACAGCCAAAAACTAATCTAGGTTATCCAAGTTAACCATATTTGCATTCACACCAGCCACTAGATTTTCCTAATAAGCACCTCTGCCTTGCCTAAGTATGACTACTTGTTTGGTATTTCTAGTCTTGACCCCAGCACTTTGACACTGCTTCCAAACCCATTGTCTACCACCCCAATTGACCCATAGAAATCTAGAAGCCTCTCTCCTCCATGACCATACGTTCTGCTCAGTGGTGGGATCAGAGACAGATAAAACACAACTACCAGGCAATTGTAGCCCCCACCACATTGTGGAGGAACAGGAGGTGAGGAGCATTCTGAGGGCTGTGGACCCTAGAAAGGCTGCCGGTCCTGGCGGTATCTCTGGCCGAGTGCTTAAAGACTGTGCTGATCAGTTGGCTGGAGTCTTTATCAGGATCTTCAATCGGTCTTTATCGCAGTCCACTATTCCATCTTGTTTGAAGGCTTCCACCATTGTTTCGCTGCCAAAGAAGTTCCCTATCAATAATCTCAATGTTTACAGACCAGTGGCACTCACTCCTATCATCATGAAGTGCTTTGAGAAATTGGTCTACCGGCACATCATTTCTGGTCTTCCGCATACATTTGATAAACACCAGTTTGCATACAGAAAAAATAGATCTACAGAGG
>JANHFN010000275.1:34441-45878 GCA_032468175.1 Toxicocalamus goodenoughensis
TTGTCCCCAATTATTAGTTCCTATTTCTTATATTTAAACTTATGTTTATTCTTATTTCTATTGTATTGTAAGCTTTTGAGAAAATAAATAAATAAAATAAAAATAAAGCATCAGGTCTTCAGTTCACTGGGTAACTGGGGCTATAAATTTGCTTTTTCAGTTTTGAATAACTAATTTCTTGGCAATAACAAGGGCATGGAGAAGAATCCATTTCCAGTATCTGGCTGGCAATTTTCCTGTAGAAGGCATGTCATTCAGAAGAATGCATATTGAGGGCATATGAAAATATTAAAATATTTTCAAAACAAATAATGAACTGCCTCCAGAAATTGTGGGTGCTGCAACACTGGAGGTTTTTAAGAAGAGATTGGACAACCATTTGTCTGGAATGGTATAACGTCCTCTGATTGAGCAGGGGGTTGGACTAGAAGACCTCCAAGGTCCCTTCCCTGTTATTCTAAATTAATACATGCAATTACTTCCTCCCAGAATGATTTTAAGACATTTCAAAAAGATGTGGTTCAATAGCAAACAACTTTTCTTGCAGAATCACTCCATTGTCAGAAAAAAAGGGAAGATCATTCACAAAATGGAAAATGGGGCTACAGTACATACAATGATTGCCATTCAGCATTTATTTCAAAACTTCCAGGAAAAAAGGGGGTTCCCTCAATTATGGCTGTGGTCTCATCAGCGAACCCATTCTGATGCTTATCCCAGGGAAAATAATTCATCCTTGTTAGCAAAACGCAGAGGAGGGTGGTGGTGGGGAAAAGTCTGCAATAGTCCAATCAGTGTTAAAGCCAGCAAGGAGACATTTACCTATCCCACTTCATTTGATATTTGATCCACGTTCCCAGAGCAACAGGGTGGGAAAAGCCAAGCCAATAAAATGAAATAATCAGAGAGGTGTTTCCAAGATCCCTTTGCTGGAAGGCTATTGTAAATCCTGGTCTTTGGGGCAGGAGCATGTCTGCCCACAGTTTAATACCACACCCAAACTAGGGGTTGCTTTAGATTAAAACTAACTAACTCAGCAGTTGTTGATATGATGTGCTAAGCCCTGCCCGTGGCCCCATTACGTGTGCTGTGCAAAGACAGTCAGTCTGCTCTCCTTTTAAATAGCTCGTCCCATTAAAAGTCTTTCTTTAGTCCAAACTTGCTACAATTTCTATGCCTTGAATTTAGTAAGGCTGATATATCAGTGCTGCAGAAATTATGAATGAACACTAGGAGCAGTAACAAATTGCAGCCCAGATAAGATGGACCTAGAGTGAACCTTGACTACCAGAACAATAGAGAATGAGTTATTTGGATCTTTGAAAAGAGTTGCTACATTTAACAGTCTAATCCAGGGGTCTCCAACCTTGGCAACTTTAAGACTTATGGACTTCAACTCCCAGAGTTCCTCAGCCCGAAGAACTCTGGGAATTGAAGTCCACAAGTCTTAAAGTTGCCAAGGTTGGAGAGCCTCGGTCTAATCTCTGGGCTAAACTTATATTCACTTCCTAATAAACAAATCTCAGATCTATCTACTCTTCTGGGCACCTTCCTCAAGACTATCTTAACTTTACTGGTTCTAATGTTATGCAGTTAGTTTGCACTATTTAATATATGTTAGCTATCTTTAAATAATATTGCATCATTTTATATAGTAGCTGCTGAATATGGTACAGTAATTAAAACCAACCCAGGCAAAAGGATTAAGCTGTTGTGATGATTCAACCGGAGCTAAAGCTCTTTTCCTGTTGGACTTTGACTAGGTAACTTTTCAAATCTATAAAACGATTCCTCAAGATGTAGGAGGGGGGAAAATAATTTTTTATTTATTTTATTTATTCAATTTCTATAGCTCCTATCTCAGTCAATGATTCTGGATGGCTTACAATTGAAATATATATATATATATTGCAATTAAAAATACTACAATCATTTTAAAAGAATAAAAACATACAGATTAATTAAGATACTGTACTTGGCCAATTAGCAATACAGCCAGGAAATAGGGCCTGCACACACTCAGTGCCCCATGGGTACACACTCAGTACAGGCATGGGTACATAGCTGTACATATATTTTTAGGGCCTTACACAAGGCTAACAGGGTTGGGGTTATTCTAATTTCTGAAGGGAAGATGTTGAATAGTGCAGGTGTCAGCCCCGGATCCATCTTGATTCAGATTTAAGGCTGCCACAACGGGGAATAGGCACGCTGTGGGAATGGGAGAGTAGTGAAAAGGGAGGATAGCCACAACAACATTCTTTCACCAGAGCTCAAGGCCGAGTCGCTGGAGTTTAGAGGGAGTGACTGGACTTGGCGGGAGTTCAGAATTGAGCTGGATTGGAGAGTGTGACTTGAGTGTCACCAATAGGGGCAGGGTGTGAGTTTTAGTGTAGAGGGGGGGAATGCAGGAATTCAGATTTGGGTTTTCCCCACATGTGCCAACATGTCTTCTCTAATAAATTCTTACTTGGATGGACTTTGTCTCTGAGTGCTGAATTCAGGATGGGGAGTTTAACCCTGACAGCAGGGGCCACTGAGGAAAAAGCTCATCTTCTGGTCCCCACCAGCCAACCAAGATACTTTGGCTAACTGGATCTGCTTGATCCAGTTGGATGGGGAGAGACTCTTGGAAAAAGGCGATATCCCAGGTAACCCTGATTTTTAAATGGGAACACAATATAACCTCACCTCAAACAGAATCTAGAATCAGAATCTGCTAACCTGTAAAATTTCTATCTCATCTAGTGCTTTGTGGGGATTAACACTGAAAACCCCAGTTCTATAATTCCTTCGCTGTGTCATATTCTTCCTTGATAAGTAAGAAATGTCTGTCCAGGGAAAGATAGTTCAAAACTGGCTCTGCCTTCACAAAAATCTTATCTACAGATACTGTACATCCGTGAATATAATACTTACACAATAAAAGGTGGAGACATGGAGATTTTACAATGGAATGAAAGGAACAAGCAAGAAAATGGGGAATTGGAAACAAGAGAAGCACAGAAAACACAGGTTAGGTTAATAAGTGAATTATGGAAAATACAGTGACACCCAACAAATGCCCCAAAACAGATCTTCTGGACATTCCTTTCACTGGACTTCCTTGATACCGAAGCTTAAAAAACATATCTGAAAACTAGGATCAAACCTGTTCAGGGCTTACTTCTAAAACTGAGAAGTGGTCACTCATACAGTGTGTGAAACAAGCTTTTTGTCCATACCCTCATGTTCTGATAGCACTTTTGGTTAAACTGATATTTTATTGATACCTTAATAAGAAGCAAGTAACTATTTTTCTAGGCTTTCATGTTATTCTGCACATGGAATATTCACATCAAATATTTGAAAATTTGCCAGATCTTGAATTGTAGTAAAATTTCATTTTAATCTTAAAATTACTTGAGGGGGGACTTTTATAGATATTAAGTTGCATATACTCACACAAAAAATATCTAAAAATCCACAAAACCAAAATGGGCAGGCTTTCTCTTTTTGATTAATAAGGTTTGATGAGGTATTTAAAATTACCTTTAATCACTGTGCTTAACAGGGTGGGGCAGCAATTTTGTGCTGAGGCAGATCATATATTTTCAGAACATTTGCTTAATGCCAAGGGTTACAAAATAGAGGGATAGCATCTCATTTCAAATTCCCTTTGCCTTGATAAATTGGAGAATGGGGCAGATAACACTGAGGCAAAATACAGCAGAGATAAAGTGAAGGTGGAAACTTGCAAGAAAAGATAAATCAAATGCCTGAGAGGGATAGAATGGCAAATTAATATATGCCAATTTGAAGGGAGGAGGTTTATACATCCCACTCTCTTTTCTATACTTGTATTATAATCATTTGTTCCTGGTTTGTTCCAAAGGAGAGCTTTGGTTTGGGAGAAAAGGGGACAAATGCAGCATTAAATATAAGCATGTCAACTGGCAGAAGTTTGATCCTTCTGAAGCTGGTTTGAGTAGCACTGCATGCATAAAACTTCCTTACTACACTCATAAAAGTGCATGCCCTGGTTTATACATTATGCTGAGCCATGCTTTGTTCCAACTGTGCTTTATTGCATGAACCACAATTAGCTGGCTTTGCTGCATAATATATTATATCTTAAGTATTAAGACTATAAGACACAACTGTAAGTCCAAGTCAAAGCCAAATCAAATCATGTAATGATGTAGCACACAGCGTCAATTCAATCATATACGCATTTACTTTTAAATAAGACCTCATATTTTACTGGCTACCTGGATTTATAAACTTAGAGCAGGCTTTCCCAGTCTGAGTGTTCTGATGTATGGACTTCTGAAAGCAGAAGCCCTTAGCTAGCATGGTCCTTAGCAAGAATTTTAGAAGTTGAAGGGGAAACCAAGTTGTAGTAAGTTGAACTAGGACCTTCAGACTAGTAAAACACCCAGTATTCCAATAAGAACACTGTTCATGTTTTGTATAAACAGAATCCAGGACATTTTATAAAACAGACCCACAGTCTACTGACAGAGTACATGCTTTACAGATGAACATTCCCAGATTTGCACTTCTAGCATCTTTTGATAAGGCTGGAAAGAATTTTGGTTTTTAGGTCTGGAGCATAACATTTTGTGATTGGTGCACAAAATTTTGGGGGGATCAAGTGTCACATGTGGATCTTTTGGACATCAGCAGCAATGCATAGACAAGGCAAGGGGAAAACAGGTGAGGTCAAGTCAATGGGAAAAACATCAATGAAGCTTATCTATGAGATTCAGAAATTTCTTTTATTCTGAAGAAATCTCTAAATCTCCTAGATGAATCTCATAGGTGAATCATAGATGTTCTTCCCATTCACTCTTTCCCCATAATCCAGTTTTTCTGACTAAATAAAATGTTAACTTACTGAAAATGGGTAACAATTTCAGAGAAAAGTAGGAACCATCCATCATCTATTCTCCACCTTTGAAAGGGGGCAAGTTGAAACTCATAAAATATTGAATTTGATGAATCGATGTTCTAACAGCTACAAGGCAGCTTCCTATGTCCCTATCTGATCTTTTAAGCTGTAGCTTAGAGGCCCAACACAAACTTAGAGAACTATCATTTGTAGTCTGGCTCAATGGCTTGTTCACACATAAACTCAACTAAAACATTAAACCATGATCTGTTGAATTTGTCACAGTAGCGTGATTTCTTTCTAACAATAAACACAGGAGGCAGACTTTGACATCCAGCTAAGACAAAAACCACACATTATGGGTTAACATTTTGTGGTATTCTCCCCAGAGAGGCTAGCAAAATGTTTTTCTGTATCTTCAAGCAACAGATCAAAATATTTTTATTAATACAGACCTTTTAAATGTGTTAAACATGCTTTCCATTTTGAACAGCTGCTAACTATCTCTATGAAAATAAACTTTCATTTTAATGGTTCATTTTATTATTATATTTTAACTGTAGTTTTTTTAAAAAAAACTGGAAGCTATCCAGAGAAGTTTGCTTTTGGGTAATTATATTTAAATATGATACATCAAATAAAATGTTTTGAGAAGTGGCAGTGCTGTCTACAGGAAGGGGGGATGAAATTCAAGATGGCAGCTGTGTCTGTGCCATTGAAGCCCCACCTTTTTAATATGGGTCTCATGTGCCATTCTTATTTTAGACATGCCCTATGGATGCCCTTGGAAAGTGAGAAAACTAATATTCCTTTCAACAAATATAAGCATTTGTCCTTTAATCTGAAGTATCATGAATCTGTCTGAGATCTGAAAAGGGCTGTTTAACTTTGCACATAACTTTACATAACTTTTGAAATGTGCACACTTAGCACAAGTCCCTATTGTAAGAAACCTTCAATTGAACAAGTGACAATGGCAGGGTAAGATCAAAGGAAGGGAAGATGAGACATAAGGAAGAAATGCCAGAGAGAGGGGTGGAGTGTACAGCAGAAGGAAAATGATTAGCAGTTGGCCCTAATAAAGTTGTTTTGCTACCATTGCTTAAAGAATTATTATGTGGATTAATTTTGGGAATAAGGCTGATATATGAGGAATTCTGCCTTGGGGAGAGAGGTTGGTTGTTAACAGCTTCCTGTCCCCTTTCTGACCAGGTCTCAAAAGAGTGCCATAAAAAGTGCAGTAAAAAATAAGTCACAAAAGATCCTAGCCAATTCTTTAGCTTTGGTTTGGAACTATGTGTGAATCTTACCATTGAGGCTTAGGATTCCTTAAGAGCAAATCAGAATTATATGGCCCTTTCAACAAACCATGGCTATACTTAGGAATGTGGGATCCCTATTACTAAGAAAAGGAATACATTTGACCTATTTACCTCAGTTTTGCCTTAGTGTCATGCTCCTGTTAGAATCTGACTCCGAGGGAGAGGAGGAAGAGCCCACAGGGAGTGAGAGTGTGGCTTCAGAGGTTGCGGAGGAAATTGGAGAAGGGCACAGGCTCACTGGGCATTCAGAGGAAGACCCAGGCTCATCCCCTCTTCATCGTAGGGCATGCAGGGAAGAGCGGATAAGGAAGAAACGTGAATGGCATGGTCTACGGGGAGGAAAGGGCCTTGATCATGGGCTGCAGCTGTTTAAAAGGACAAACTGCACATGGGCCAGTGCTGGAAACAAAGTGTGAAAATATTTCTAGTCTGTCAGTTCTTATCTGAGTTCTGGCCTCCTGCCCAGTGTGTGTATTTCGATATCTGTGGACGTCTTCAAGCCCTTATCCTGGCTGGTCTCATTAATTGCTTCAGTGTGGTTTGTATTGTTTTTTTTTTATTTATAATTTATATGTATTTTGAGTTTGAATGGAAGTTCTTCCTTTTCGCTACTATTTGTTGGGGAGTTTTTTCTCCAGTCAATGATAATTGGACCTTTGAAGCCAAGTTGAAGGAATTAAAGGGACTTCACCTGTTTTTGCGATTTTGTTGCTTTTGTATCCCATCCTGGGTCATCACATCTCCATTGGTAGGGATAGGCACAAGGGATTGGTGCCTTCAGTCTAAAGCAGGGGTCTCCAACCTTGGCAACTTTAAGCCTGGAGGACTTCAACTCCCAGAATTCCCCTGCCAAGAAATTGGTGACATCCCTGATCCCCTTCTCACCTATCTGCACAGGGATACTTGCTCTTTTTAAAAAATGAAATGTCATCAAATATGATTCATATATAGAGATACATTTTATTCCATGTCCTGAAGATCTGGCAATTTCACACTTGGGCAAAGTAAAAAGTTGGAAACGTCTTGCTACTATTTCAGATCAGTGGGATTCCTTTTTCTTCTGTGAGATCCAGCACCTATTACAAGCAGCGTTGGATGTTCTTCATAATCGACGCTGCTGTAGCCTGCCCTATAGGTGGGTAAAAACAGTAATGATCTCCAAGCTATGGATCCCTGACCTAATCTCTGAAGGCTTTAGGTTTCCCTCCATGTAGCCTTGTACTATATTTTTCTCTTCTACCCTATTACTCCATAGATGGTGTAACCTACACCAGAGAAACAATCACTTGGACTATCCCGAAGCAGGTTTCTCTTCTTCTAATTGGAGCTGAGACAATCAAAGAATTGCGCATAGAGCTGGGTGTCGACCTATACAAACTGTCAACCCAGGAGATAAAGAGCCGAGGTTACATGCTGGCCAGTAACAAGGATGCCATTATAGTAAAGATACCCATTGGTGCATTGGGTGGTAACTACAAGGTAGGCATGGGAAACGTTTTGGATATTAAAAACTACTGTAGGCAACAGTGCGTTACAAAGCGGGGAGTGGTGTTATGTAGATGAGGCAGGTATTCTGGTGCGAGTTTTTAATTTTCTCTTCATTTTTATTGTAATACAATATAGCTCATCCGTTTCCTAACCCACAATAAGGGGAAAAGCGCTTTTTTTTAAGGGGCTGTGAAAAAATATTTGGGTGCCATATCAAGTCTCCTCAGGATACAAGCTGCTCATCCCTAGTCTAGCATAAATAAGGACACATTCCAGGTGTTCATTTATTTTTCACATTTCTGAATTGCCCCTATCCGTCAAGAGTGGGGCTGGTGGATTCCTACTGTCACAAGCCCTAGACAACATGGCCTGTGGTGAGAGGTGATGGTGTAGTTTTAACACAATCTGAACAGCCACCTTTTGCACATTTTTTGATCTATAAGATACATTATTTGAAGTGGGGAGAAGAAAAACAAATGGTTGACCACAGTTCAGCTCCTGATTCTGAATGCTAAGGTGCATTGACATGTGGTATGGTGTTGTGGTCCGCCGGCGGCCTGCAGAGTTGGCAGCAGAGTCGGACAGTGGGGAGGAAACATGGGCCAGTTCTGGAGTCTGGGGTGGGCTTGGATGAGGGATATCCATCCGACACAGAGATGGGGTCAGGGCCATCAGAGTTATGTGCTGACTCTGGAGCCTCCAGAATCTGACATCAGCAAGGCAGAGGAACAGGGGGAGCCTGATCCAGTGCGCACTTGTGCACAGCTGCCAGAAAGCAAGAACAGTTAAGACAAAAGGGGTGACTCAGGAGTAAGGCTTGGAGATGCTTAGCTCTTCCCATAAGACATAAAGGAAGAGCAAAGGGACATGAGCCTTTGCAGGAAGCAACTTTGTTCATTCTGGCCTGTTTAAAAATCTGAAGCTCCGTGTGGACTTTGTGCTCCGTTTGGCCTAACTGGCAATTTAGTCATTGGCAGCATTTCAAGGGTGGGTGTTTATCAGCCTGATCCCAAAAGACTGTGGCAGACTTCTGTTGGACTATTCATAAACCTTTTGGGACTCATTATGGGCTGTGAATGCATATAATTCACAGCCATTGAAATTTTAAAGTTTTTTTGGGAACAGTGTGCAATTGTTACTGTTTAAGGAAGTATTGGTCAGAACAGATGGATGGCAACATCAGGAAAAGAGCAAACTGGATTTTAAGGGGCCTGCCCATTTTTAATACACGATTTGTCTTGCTATATGACCCACTTAAGCAACGATTACCAGTTGTTCTTGTCTTCCAGAGCCACGTGGTTGATGGAAAATTGATGACCGCCTACAGAATCAACACCTTTGTGGAGCATTTGTGGGAAGATGACAGCAGAGGTATTACGAAGCACCTTATATTGAAGAAGATCAGCACACCTTTGCAGCTTGCTCCTATCAGGATTACAGACTGTGAGTTGTTGCTCTTTTTTATAAGAAATTCATACAGGGCAGTAGAAAGATGCCTCTTCCGTAGTCTTCCATAAAGATGTTACGAAGCATCTTATATTGAAGAATATAAGGCTTAAAGGCTTCTAGTGGTGGAACGTTCTCTATTGCCCCCTAGTGGTTGGCAAGCTACCTAGATATGTGGGCACACTTGAGTTTTGCAAGATCTGACTTTTAAAAATGCTTTAACAGAATAATGATCTAACATTTAGATCAGAGGTCTTCAAACTTGACAGCTGTAAGACTTGTGGACTCCAACTCTCAGAATTCCTCCTCTAGTCATGTTAGCTCAGGAATTCTGGAAGTTGAAGTCCACAAGTCTTAAACTTGCCAAGTTTGAAGACCCTTGATTTAGATGGTCATTTTTTTTTATTTAAATTTTTATTTGTCAACTGCTTACAAGATAGAAGGTATAAGTAAAAACATAGTTATGAATGCATGGATACATATAAGAAAAATAATAAAATATAAATGAAACAATAGACAGGGGCGGTAGGCAGGTTGGTGCGCTTGTGCACGCCCCATATTGTTTCCACCTGCACACTCTTTAGTTTACCACAAGCTGGTTTCTCAGAGGGTTAAGTTCAGAGAATACAAAAGCTGCTGTAAAAATATCTCTGAAGAAGGCAGCGGCAAGCAACTTTTTAATGCAGCGTTGCCAAGAAAACTGCATGGGTGTGTCCATGAAGTCATCAGGAGTTGCTTGAAGGAGATTTTATATTACTGCAGAGCACAGCTTTAGGCAACCACACCCACCAGCTTCATTTCCTTAAGTGCTAGAGCTCAGTTAGACATTAAAAAAAACCACATGTTGTGACACGTTGCTACCATCTTTATCCCTCAATAACAAGGGGTAGAGAAACGGGACAGAAAATAAAAGTCTTTTAATTAACTTATAAAGCGCAGGTCAGAGGACGACAAAGGGGTGGCTCTGGACTTCTTAACAGACAGAAAGCAATAGGGTTTCCTTAGAGGGAGTGGTGTAATCCAGGACATCTTGTCCAGGGTCCCCCTACAAGCCTGGCTGAACCATTCTTGATGTGTTGTGTGCATATATATATATATAGAGAGAGAGGAATGTGCAATGTGTGTGTATGCACACATATATACACCCACCCACACAATGAGAGGGTGAGAGGACGAGAGAGAAGGGAGGAGGGAGGGAATCTGAACTCAAAAAGTCAGCTTAGTATATCTATTTGCAGCCTTTTGCAAGGGTGGCAGCAGATGGCAAAGAAAGAGAAAAATGCACCACTTTTGACAGTAAGGGTTGACCTGAGACCCAGAAAATGAGTATAGGATAGCGGCCTGTGAATTGTTCGTTCCTGTTGTACATTACCTCATTCCTACTATCCTGGGTTTAAAAAAAAAATCTCAACAGAAACATAACAAACTGCTGCCTCTGGACAAGGCACACTCCTAAATCTTTGAAGAAACTTTAACCTTAGACTGTCTACTATTGACCTCACCCCTTTCCTGAGAGGTCTGTAGGGGGCGGGCATAAGCACACCAACGTGCCTACCGTCCCTGTCCTATTGTTTCTTTTATATTTTTTTTATATGTATCCATTTCATGTATTCATAACTATGTTTATACTTGTTATCTTATAATCACTTGAAAAAATAAATCAAATAAAGATATTTCCAGTGGATCCCAACCCTACTTCCTGTCCACGACCGATAAAGACCACACTGGCTCCTGATGCTTTGCTTTGCCATCATGCCAAACTTTCCTATGGATTTATTTAAAAGTTCATTCAATGCCATCCACATTAAATAGGGTAGGAGAGTCTGGTGGACATCAAGAGGTATCTCAGTGGGTACACTGGTGCCCATGGGCATCCAAATCTTAGGATCAGCCACAGGGGGCTCATTCACAAAGCAGCTGGAAGAAAAGATGACAGAGAACTTCAAGCCCAAAGCAGATTTTTCCTTCAAATGGTTTTCTTCCCCCTGCAGATACAAAGATAAATCTCAATGTCTTCAATGCAACAGTTGGCTCCTTCTTGCCAGATGTAGACCTGGTTGGTGTGACAGTGGGTCATTCAGGGCCCTTGCCGTTGCCTGAAGTTGAGAAATGGAGCTGTAAGATCATTGAAATCAAACATCCTGATGGCAGCAAAGATTACCTTGTGCAGATCTCGTTTGATAGTCCTGGAGTTGAGAAGAAGGTATGAACAGATATCCATCTAGGCCTTGTCTTATTTATTTATTTATTTATTTATTTTGATTTATATACCGCCCCTCTCCCGAAGGACTCGGGGCGGTGAACAGCC